>OX465295.1:271277285-271574653 GCA_949987735.1 Leucophora obtusa | reverse complement strand
AAATTCTCAAAATGAATTTCAGAAATTATCAATTGTATTTCAGAAATTATGAAATGTATTTCAGAAATTTTCCTCTATTAACTATGAAATACAATCAACAAATTCTGAAATAGATTTGATTATTTCTGAAATGCAATTAGAAATTTATGAAATACATTCGATAGTTTCTGAAATACAATTATAATTTCTGAAATACAATTAATAGATTCTGAAATACAGTTAATATTGTAGTTGCTGATGAGTTATTATATATGACAATACATTGTTTAAATGGTATGTTGTTTAAATGATACGATATATCAAAGTATATGGTACTATACAATATATAGTAGCATATATTATCATATCTGGAACTGTATAAAAAATGTTGTTCATGAGGTACCATATATGACCATATATTGTTGAAATGGCAACATATATCATAATATATGGTTTAAATGTCACCATATATGGTAATATATTGTTTAAATGATATCATATATCAATATATATTGCACTATATACAGTAGCATATATTATCGTATCTGGAACTGTATTAAAAATGTAGTTCATGAGGTCCCATATATGAGCATATATTGTTGAAATGGCACCATATATGATAATATATGGTTTAAGTGGCATCATATATGGTAATATATTGCTTAAATAAATAATTTACGGCCCTATGCTCCTTGCAGGAGTAAAACGAACGAATATATATATTGCTTAAATAACACCATATATAAATATATATGGCACTATATATAGCATCATATATTATCATATCTGGAATTGTGTTACAAATTTTGATCCTGAGGTACCATATATGACCAGATATTGTTTAAATGGCATCATATATGCTAATATATTGCTTAAATAACACCATATATAAATATATATTGCACCATATATAGTAGTATATATTATCATATCTGCAACTGTATTAAAGATTTTTTTCATGAGGTACCATATATGACCATATATTGTTGAAATGGCAACATATATCATAATATATGGTTAAACCGGCCCCATATATAGTTATATATTGTTTAAATGATACCATATATAATTATATATGGCTAAAATGCCACCATATATATTAAGATATAGCTCTATATACAACTATATATGCAATAAGATCAGCCATGCTATGTAATATATAATCATATATACCATATCCAATATTATAAAGGCCGGTATCTAATTAGATGAAATTATATATGGCATAATATAAGGAAAATTTTTGGAAAAAGACGTCATATATAATTATATATGGATATACATAACGACATGTCTAATTATATATTGTAACATATGCCACATATGATTATATATAATTTTTTCACTCGGGCAGCCACGTAATGTAATATATAATCATATATACCATATCTAATATTATAAAGGCCGATATCTAATTAGATGAAATTATATATGGCATAATATAAGGAAACATTTTGAAAAAAGACGTCATATATAATTATATATGGATATACATAACGACATGTCTAATTATCAGGGCAAGTTTTTTTTGGCATTTGCTATTAAATGCCATTTTTGCCATTTTTCAACTTATTTTTTTTTGTGTTTACAAATTTTTTTGTTGGTGCCTTTTTAAAAAGTTTTTTTTTGTATTTACAAAATTGGTATGAGAAAGGTGTTTAAAAATTAATTAGAATTTTGTAAATTTTTTCGGCGAATGCATTTTAGCAGTTCAACGGTAAATTATTGTAGTTTTGTTAAAAACATTATTGTAGTTTTCTTAAAAACATTCAGAAGAACATTTAAATCAGCTATTATGCTTTAAAATTTTTCGAATAAGCGTGCCATTTTTGCGTTTTTGTGCCAATTTTACTATTTTTTCGTGCCATTTTGCCTGCCAATTTCAACTTTTTTTTGTGCCATTTGAAACTTGCCCTGCTAATTATATATTGTAATATATGCCACATATGATTATATATAATTTTTTTTACTCGGGATTGTATGACAAAATGATGCATATTTCGTATAATATTTATATGACAGACACACGGTCTTTTTCGGTCCCATGTGCGGCGTTTTTTTTTTCTGGGTCTCTATGGGCTAAAATTTTGTGAAAATAATTCTGACTTAGAACTGTAAACTTTTTTCAATGTGTGGAAAAAAATAAGCTCTGCAATTCAGAAAGACCGGCACTTTTCATAAATTTATATGAAACTGCCACGGTATTTTACGGTCCCATGTACCGTGTTTTTTGGTTCGGGTTTGTTATGGGTTAAAATTTTGCAGAAATAATCTAGATGTAATTTCGACTAAGAATTGTAAACTTTTTTTCAATGTCTGGAGCAAAAACATTCCGACACTGGCTCTTGAATTCAGAAAGTCCTGCATTTTTCATACCCGGGAAAAAATTACACATTACCTTAACAAGGCATTGCCATATAACCACTTACAAATCTACTGCCAAATTTCTTAACTGCATTACCAAAAACACTCTCTAACAAGATCGTAAAATGCTTCTCGGCGGGAGCTAGGTTTTCATTTTAGACCCATAGTTTCTTCGGGTAGTTTTCTTAGAATTTAGTGTAGATCACGTTTCTGCTATACGCTTCTTCACAAAAAAAAATTGACCCACCCTAATGTGTATGTTCCTATATATGCATATCACAAATTTTATATCTTGCAAAATTTTGACTATTGCTTTTCTGTTTTATGGAAGATTAAACTAGGACGAAATTGTACAAATACTAGAGGCTGGAGATGACCCTGGTGACATCATATTGTTTCCTCCTGAGGATGGTGAGGTTACTGATGAAGACAGTGGAGATGAAAATGATGCCAATTTCATTCACCTTCCTAGCCGAATATTGTGCTCAGAGGTTGAAGTGTAAACCAGACTTAACAGAAAAGATGAAGAAGTGGATCAAGATGCGGCACAAGTATCAGAACACATTGAAGACTAGGAACCCGCTCCGAAGAAGAAAAAAAAGAACTTACTGTAAAGAAGTGGTCAAAAAATACTTCGGTTTTTTTGCATACGGTAAAGGGGACAGCGATCAAGATATTCTAGGCACATTTCAGGAATATATCAGTGTCACTGATTGCTCTGAATTATTGTACAATAAAGATTTAATAAGCCTCATAGCAGATATGAACAATTTGTATGCTCTAATTAGAGTTTATATTGCTGTACTACTGTTGACTGGATACATAACACCAAAATACATGAGCATTTTTTTGGGGGGGGGGGGGGGGGGGGGAAGCGGACACGTACAATTATTTGGTATCCAGCAGCATAAGACGAAATTGCTTTTTTGAAATAGAGCAATATTTACATTTGTGTGATAGCAACGCATTGCCTCAGAATGATAAATTTGCCAAGGTTCGTAAATATTTTGAGTAGCTTATAGCTAATTTTACCACCAATTTTGATAAGGCCGGTTCATCGCACATTTCGATTGATGAAACTATTGTTCCATAGTACAAAGCAACCCTACGGGAAATTTTAACAAACTGTCACCGATCTGACCTGAAATAGAGTCACTTTTATATGGCGTTGTCATAGGATGGGGGAAATTGACCACTTGTGACATGTCACAAGACAAATCTCAAGACAGGTCCCTGAACTTTGTTCAGTACAAGTGGTCAATTTTCCCCATCCTATGACAACGCCATATAAAAGTGACCACTCTATTTCATATAAAGGGACCAGGTCGGTGAAAGTTTGTTAAAATTTCCCGTAGGGAACATATTCATGGAAAACCATTAGGATTTGCGTATAAAATTTAGTCTGCAGCTACGGCACACGGATATTTAGTAAACTGAGAATTATATCAAGGAACAAGTGGTCCAAGCTTGAAGTTGCAGTCAGAGTATGGCCTATGTGCCGCAGTTATTTTAAAGCTTCATTGAAGGCTACCTCAGAGAACTTGGTCCTTTTAATCTGTACTTTGATAATTTCTTTACTGGTCTACCTTTGCTAAATTATTTACGTGAGCATAACATTGGTGAAACAATTAGAGAAAATCGCCTTGAAAATTGCAATCTTCCAAATGCTAAAGAAATGCGAAAGAGGCCAAGAGGAGAGATAGATTACAAGACTTCTGAAAAAATAATTGTAGCAAAATGGCATGACAATAGCATCGTAAGCACTGCCTCCAACTGGCATGAACTGACACCAATCACAAAAGTAGATAGGATTGGTGTTATCAATAAAAAGAGAACGAACATCCAAGTTGAATTCCCAGCACTTGTAAAAATGTATAATAAGTATATTGGTGGTGTAGACTGCTTTGATGAGAATGTTGATTCTATGAGAGTAGCTTTACGTGAAAAAAAATGGTGGTTTCCTCTCTTTGCGTTTGGACTAGATGCTGCATGCCAGAACGCTTGGGTCATCAAAAGAAAATGCGATAACATCTGGACTTATTGTGAATTCCGTAGGGCAATCGTGTTGTCATATTTACAAAAATACGGACCGCAGCCCACTAAGAACAACAATTGTGGCATTCCCAATGTGTTGAGAGTTTCAAATGAAACTAGATTGGAAGGGGGTTCAGAGGATCATATTGAGCAGGATTGCTCACAACGTCGCTGCGATTTTTGTCATGAACGCGCTATAAAAATATGTGCCAAATGCAACATAGGCCTTCATATTAAATGTTGACATAAATTCCACAACAAATAAAAAATTTTATAATTATTGTTAACTCAAATGTAAAATTCACAGCATTTAATAAATTATTTCCAGTACCACCTATAGCTGACCCCGCTATAAAAACATAGCTAGCAATATTTTTTTTTTATTTTAAAGGTTTTTATAGTGAAAACTAGCCGTACTTTTACTATTTAGAATAAAAAAAATTGTTTCTAATTTTGGCGAGGGTATGGGAATTGACGAGTTAGGTGCACTTTTTGTACTTGCGCATTTGGCAGTTTCACATTATTTTCATAAAAAAGATCACCGTTGGCTGCCTCTTGTGTTTTGCTTTATTTTTCAATTCTAGGAGAAAAAAAAACACATAAGACAAATGTGTTGTCAACTTTTTTGTGACAAAAATATCCTACTTTAGTCGGTTTTTAACCATAAAAATCGCAAGATTTGGTGCAAAGCACAAAGTTGTCATCATTAACTTCATTTGTTTTGTTTGTTTTCAGTCTGTATTGGTATACCTGCACATTAAGGCAGGTAAACAATTTGACTTAGCTGCGGTTTTGGCTTACCTGCACAAAAATTCTTGCAAAAGCTAAGTCAAAATTACTGTATAACACAAATAAGCCAGGTTCAAAAATCTCCCGTGGGATCCATTTTTCCTTTTTCATTTTTATCTTTGACAATGAATGTGATTATATAAATTAACATACTCCGATAATGGATTGCGACATCTCACAGTGATTCCAAACAAAAAAAAGGTAATAAGTATGGATATTCTAAACTACTGATCCAATCGGAAAAAAATGTTAACAAGAGCTGAAGAGAAAGACCTAGGCTTTTAGAAATTTAGTATTGGAGCCACCCTGTTGTATCACAGGGTGTGCTACAGGGTGTCAAAGTTGACCATCTCGGGTATACAAAAGTTTATTGGCGTAAAATTTTTACAAATGTGAACCGATTTTTCTGATTTTAGACTTTTTGTAGTCCAAGTTATAAGATAAATAAAAAACATGCTTCAAGTAGCATAGTATCTCTTATCGTTTAAAAAATTATTTAACTTTGAATTTCAAAATTTTAATTTTTTACCTTGAATTTTTTGGTTTTTCCCAATAAGTTTTTCATTATCAAAACAACATGTTTGAAATTTTGTTGCGTCATTGTCATGACCTTTCTAAATTTCAGAATGAAAACTATTTTCAATTATCTCGAGCCGTTTAGCAGTGAAAGTTTTTTAAGTCAAAACTTTTAAGCGTGTCCTGAAAATGACATTTTTTTGCAAAAAGGAGGGTTACTTCATTCACTTTTATATCCAAGTTTTTAAAAGTTTTTAACATTTTTGGACATTTTTTTAAAGAATAAGCTCAAGAAATGCTTAATAGTCCAATTCAGAACATTTTTGAGCATGCACCCTACGCTTAGCATTGGTCGAAAATGATGAATTTTTAAACAAAATTTAATGTTTTTGAATGAGGCAAAAAAAAGTCACGCCACTTAGACAAATTTTTTTTAATTTTGAACCATAAGCAAACATATTCCAAAGGATTTGCCCCTAAATTTCCCGCCGTCTGCTCAAGAACATCGACAGAGAAGCAATTTTTGTGAAAAAGGTCTTATTTTCAAAAGCATTTTTTTTTATTTGTAAAAAAGATATATGAAAATTGCTTATTTTTGTAAAATTTGATTTTTTTAAATTAAATAGTAAACAATTGTCATACGCTAGAAACAATAGTTTCGTTACTGTTAATAGTTATTTTTACATAAAAATTAAATTTCTAAGTAATATTTTAAAATAAAATGGATTGTAATATTTTTTGGTTTTTTACCGGGGTGTTTAATATTTGAAATAGTTTTTAATATTTTTTTATATATTAACAAATAAGAATTACTTATCTATTCAACGATATATAAAACGTTTATATAATTTATTCCATCGAGTCAAATTAATGCACTCAAAACAGACATCTTAGGTCAAAATTTAATATTTGATAATTTTTTTCATGCTTAGTAGACTAGCCCTTATTTGTAACGTTGTACCGAAACCCGCTCCCGAGGCTTATTTTGTGAGGTTGCTAGAAAAACTATTCCAGAAAACATTTCAGCTCAATCGAAGAATTTTTAAGCTATCCCTGGCCCTTCAAAGTTTTGAATTGTATTTATAAGGGGGAAAAACAGCTTTTTTGGCTTATTTTGAAAATACTGGCTCTTAAATAACTGTATTTCTGGAAAATGTTAACAGAATCGTAATCTAGACTGAATTATTTTTCTTAAAAGGTATAAAAATCCAAAATCGGTTGGAAAATATTGAAGTAATTGTAATTCGCCCAGACCATTCTAGGGTTAAAATGGCATATATATAAAAATGTTATACTCTAGCTTCATTTCTGGGATCTATAAGTATTCAGATATAATTTTTTGTCTCTCTTGAATTATGCCAAACTAGTCCCAGGTATGGCGATTTTGGCTAATAATTTGGGTAATATTTTTTTTTGTGTTTTTAGCTAGCTCTAACATAATCTCTTAAAATTTTTTACTAATTCAGTTAAAGGATATTGTTTTCTGAAAATTTTGTGAAACTTCGACAACGTTAACCCTTTCTATACCAAGGTCAAAAGTAAAATTTTTGAATTATTGTTTTACCATAATAAAATAAAAATGCTTTTGAAAATATGACCTTTTTTAAGGGCAAGTCCTTTGGAACTTGTTTTCTTATGGGTCAAAATTTAAAAAAATTATCTAAGTGGCGTGACTTTTTTTTGCCACATTCAAAAACATTAAATTTAGTTTAAAAATTCATCATTTTCGACCAATGCTGAGCGTAGGGTGCATGCTCAAAAATGTTCTGAATGGGACTATTAAGCATTTCTAAAGCTCATTATTTTAGAAAATATCCAAAAATGTTAAAAAGCTTTCAAAAACTTGGAAATAAAAGTGATTGAAGTAACCCCCCTTTTAAAAAGAAAATACAATTTTCAGGACACGCTTAAAAGTTTTGATTTTAAAAAACTATCACTGCTCAACGGTTCAAGATAACTGAAAATAGTTTTCATTCTGAAATTTAGAAAGGTCATGACAATGACACAACAAATTTTAAACATGTTATTCTGATAATGAAAAACTTATTTGAAAAAACCAAAAAAAGTCAAGGTAAAAAATGAAAATTTTGAAATTCAAAGTTAAATATTTTTTAATCTGTAAGAGATAATATGGTACTTGGAGCATGTTTTTTATTTATCTTATAACATAGATTACAAATAATCAGCAAAATCGGTTCGCATTTGTAAAAGTTCCACGACAATAAAGCTTTTGTATACCCGAGGTCAACGTTGACACCCTGTAGCACACCCTGTGATAAAACAGGGTAGCTACGATACTAATTTTCTAAAAGCCTAGATCTTTCTCTTGAGTTCTTGTGAACATTTTTTTTTCGATTGGATTAGTAGTTTAGAAGATCAATAATTATTACCATTTTTTTTTTTTGGTTTGGTACCACTGTGCGACAGTTGAAGGGCTTGTAAATGAAAAGTAGCTATTCTACAACCTATTCTTTGGAACAGAAAATTTTCTTGGATAGCTATTCTACAACCCATTCTTTCGAACAGAAAATTTTCCTGGGGCGTTTATAAACTGAAAAAATTATAATTTTCTGTTGAACCGTTGCTGACAAACACCAATTTACTGTTAGTAAGTCCGCTATAGTTTTGAGCAGTGCTTTATATATATGTAAGTTAGTTATTTTGCAAATAGACACAGAACTCTATGCTTTTCCATGGGCCAATAAAGTTTTCAAGAATGATAATTTTTAAAAATATTAAAAAAAAATTTAGATTGAACCAAAATCTGAAAACGTACTATTTTTATAATTTTACAAATTAAAAAATGTTACTAAAATTGAAAAATACGGACTAAAAACGCACCAAATATGCATTTAAGTGAAAATATGCAAAAACATGAATTATTGTCAAAACATGCAAACATTTGATGATTCGGATAAATGTTTAGCCTATATTAGTATCGGAATATCGAGAAAAAAAACATGGATTTGCATGGAATTCCTTGCCCTACTCATAAGCATACCAGTAGTGGTATTCTATAACTTTTAACGACAAAATTCGGTAGTTAAGTTTTCAGTTTACTACAATAACTTACCAATTTAACTACCGAATTTTGTCGTTAAAAAGTTGCAGAATTGCCCCTCAGGTTTACACCGTTTACGAGTAGAGTTCGAGTTTATTTGAAAACACCTACTAATAATTTAAAAATGTTTGAGTTTACTTCTCCAAATGTTTTTCACTTTGAAAGTTAACATATATTTATACAAAAACTAAAATCTACATTATAGCATCGAGAGAACCCCATAAAGACAATCTGAAGAAAATGTTTGGTTGCACTTGAAAATGCATTAATTGTCAACCATTGGTTCTAGGAAAGTTTTTTTTTGTAAAATAAAAATTGTAAATTCTATTCCGAATTTGTCATATTTGATCTTAAAACCGAGCAAAAATAACACTCATTGCAAAATTAATATTTTGTTAGTTACGTGATTTATGGTTTCGTTTTTGATTCGCGATAGAGTTTCTGCGTGTAAAATATAATTAGAATAGGAATGACTGTTTCTAGAATATGGCTGATCTGTTATTGAATAGCCGATAGATTTAACATATTTATATCGACTGACAGTGAAGTTGTCCTAACTGAATTACTGCTTTGCTTTCGTCATGTTCAATAGATTATTTTTCAAATTATGTATTCAAAAAAGCAAGCAAATTCAAAACCAATATTTTTCATGAAAATAAATATTCCATATAGATTCAAATACATATGTATATAATTCTTTCAAGTGCATATGTTCATATTTGCATGTGTAGATAGACAGATAGTATATGCAATGCGTATGTTAGTAAACACCATTACCAAGTCGTTGTTATTTATTGTTTTTTGATAAAAAATAAAAAAAAAAATATTTATAAACAATTTTCATTCTATGTTAAATTGAAAATCCCTTTACCATTAAAGTAGATATTAGGAGAAAAAAATAGAAAAATTGGAAAATAATAAGAAAACTACCTTGTTCAGTTTGTTGTTTCTTATCATCTTTAAAACATCGTTGAAAATGGAGTAAAGTAGAATGGCAAAATATATAGTAGTGTAGTAGTGATGACAGATGTGGTAGTAGAAGTTATATTGGTAGTGGTAGTTGAATATACAGGAAAAGGTGGTAAAAAGTTTAGTAAAATCCCAGTTAAGATTCACGATAAAAACACAAACACAAGTCAGGGGAAATGAAAAAAGGAGATCAGTTTTCAGGAAGATTTAACACACACGGTTTGGTTGGTGTTTAGTTTAAGGAAGTAAATGTACACACATACATATATTAAGACAATAAAATACAAAATATGTCAAATAAACATATCCATAGAAAAAAGTAGAAAAAAGAAAGAAAAAAAGAAACAAAATAATAAGTAATATAAAAAAAACTTAATACCAGAAAAAAATACATACATGTAAACAAGTTAAAATAACATTTATGTACTAGTCCTTATATTTAAAAACGATTACTTTTTATACGCCATTCATATGAACGAGATTACTAATCTCCTCCTTTTTGGTTCTTTATTCTGTTACCATATGTGGTAATAGAATAAAGAACAAAAATGAGGCGAATTACAATAGATATGTATCTCGTTTATGTGAATGGCCTATTACGAAAAATAAACTCTTACCTTTGCCATATAGAATAGGAATATGATCTGTAGCCAAACGTGTCTTTGTTTTAATACCAACCAACAAAGGTGAACCACGTCTAGAGGCAACACATTCACCGGGGAAATGTTTCGATTTCATAGCAATAGCAAAAGCACCTTCCTGTAAAGATAAATTAGAAAAATTTTAATATTAAATTAATTATGAAAGACCAGTTAAGTATACTGAAATAGTTTATTAAATAAAGAGAGCCTTTGCAATGTTATCTATGGCCAACGAATTTGTTGACATATTGTCTGGCGGTAAAGAATATTATGACTTCCAAAAAAAATTTTTTTTTAAATAATTCTGTTTCAGATTTTCCGATATTGAACCAAGGAGTTCAGAATAATAGCTCACACTCTTGGTTGGTTCTACTGAAAACTTAAGTAATTTAATTCATATTTGATGCAAATAACCGTACTTGTAAATTAATTTGATAGATTCCAGCAAAACCTAATTGAAATTCATGCTTTACAAACCACTTTTTCATTGCTTTAAACGTATCCATTACTGTAATTTTATTTTACTGCTTTCTTCGAAGTTATTTTGAGCAACTTGGCAGATGTCTGAGTTCAATGTTCGATTGTAGAGTCACGCGATTGGTGTGTTTTAAGCTGCAATTTCGGATTACTTATTTTTCGGTTTTAACTTATAGATCGCAATGGATTTCCTCATCTGAGATGTACCATTCTGCATTTTTACAAAGATACTTTTCTTTAGAATCAGTGGGTATTGGTGAGTTATTAAATAAGATGGTATAAATAACTTTGATTGTTTTATCACTTTTGACCTGTATACCCCAGGCTTGGGCGCTGTGGTGTAATGGTTAGCGCGTTGGATTGTTACACATAAGGTTGCGGGTTCAATCCCCAACCAACGCTATATCAATTCATGAAAAATAATAATACATATGTATGAGTTTTTTCTATCCTTCATACATATCGAAGCGTCCGCCTTCGGTGTTCCAATAGCAATTGATCCGAAGTAAAATAATATAACAGAGCTAAGAACTAAAAAGCTTAAACAAAGTTCGCCCACTCTTCATCAGATGGCGCTCAACAACTGTTCTAAAAATTCAACATCTCCCGGAATTACAGTGTTGCATAACTTGAAGCTCTTCACCTTTGACCACCTTTCACTTCTTCTCTATCCCCTTTTAATTTAATTAATAAGAAGAATTTCCTTGATGTTGCTTCTCTTTAAAAAAAAAAAGTTTGGTTTGGTATTTATCAGCCGTGCATGATAAATATAAGGGGAAAAATCATACGCCACTGTAGACAAAAAACAACAAACATAATGTTTTGGGCACGGTGGCGTATGAATTTTCGCCTTATATTAATTACTGAAGCCGCGCAAACATTTATTAATAATTGAAGATTTGCAATAGCCGCTCTGATGTGTTAGGTGACAAAAGTGCTATGTTATCTACAAATGTAGCAATCGTATGATGATTTTCTCGAAGCGTTGGAATATCGGATGTGAACAAAATATAAAGTACTGGCCAGAGAATACTTCCCAGGGAACTCCAGCTTTCATTGGCGTTATGTTAGCACACTGATCTTTGTATTCGATATAAAATTGCCTGTGCTATAGGTAGCTTCGTGATATTAGAAAAAGGTTTTTTGGTAGTATTTTTTCGAGTTTATATAAAAGCTCTGTATGCCACTCACTGTCGAATACTTTGGCTACGTCGAGGTAAGTACCCAAGCAGAAAAATACAATCGGCACAATGTTGGCATACCGTTGGCGAAGGTCGGTTATGCCTTGGCAGAACGTGGGATTAACAATCTTGACAGTAATGTCCTGTTACCCGATTGATAACAGCGGCCAACCGTTGGTTGGCGCTAACTTGTCAACGTTTTCACGACGTTGTCAAAATTGAAAAAAAGGTGGTCTAAAAATAAATTTAAAAAAATGTTTTCAGTATTTAAAAAAAAAAAACATTGTTCTGATGGGAATTGAACCCAGGCCGCCAGGTTGTCAGCCACGATCTCTACACACTAAGCTAACAAGACTTGTAATATCGAATAGCTAAAAAATTAGATCAATGATAACAGCAGTTGTAGCTAACTTACAAGCGTCGGCAAAAGGTTGGTTGACACTAAGCGGCCAACATTGTCATGATGTTGGAAAAACCAAAAAATTGATGGTTTAAAAAATTTTAAAAATAACTTTTTTTGTGAAAAAATTTATTTAGAATAAAAATGTTAATTATAATTATTTTAAATAAAACATGGTCTGGTGGTGACTCGAACCCGGGCCGTCAGATTGCCAGACAATCGCTCTACACACTAAGCTAACGAGACATGTACTACAACCTAGCTTAAATAACACAGTACAACAAAATAAGAAAATTTGATGCATCGGGATTGCGACATATCATTTCTAATATAAAAGAACATTCTACGATTCATCAGGCTAAAAGAATTGTTAATAAGATAACCACAAACAAAAACAACGTAAAAGTACTGGAGTTGTTTTTCTTGATATAGAGAAAGCTTTTGACTCTGTATGGCACAACGGTGTTGTATTTAAGCTCAACAAATTTGGTTACCCAATATATTTACAAAAAATTATAAAAAGCTTTTTATCGGAAAGAAACTTTGTAGTCAATATAGAAAATGAAATTTCTTCGCAAAGGAACATCCCTGCAGGCGTCCCTCAAGGGTCAATTTTGTCTCCAACTTTGTATGCTATATACACATCGGACTTCAAAGCTCAAAAAAACCAATCTGCACCATTTTATGCAGATGACTCCGCAATAATAACGAGTGGAAAAGTTTCAAATGCGATTGTTAAAAATATGAAAAAAGCTTTAATACACATTGAAAAATACTTCAAGAAATGTAAAATAAAAATTAATCAAGGTAAAACCCAAGCTACTATTTTTCCTTTCAACAAGTCTCCAAAAAGAATCCCACAAACAACACTTGTTATTCAGGGGTCTGAAATTCCTTTACTCGACCCCATAAAATATTTGGGAGTAATTTTTGACAAAAAATTGAATTTCAAACAACATGTCCTGCAATCGTGTGACAAAGCCTTAAAATGTGGAAGAGCCCTATATCCCCTGCTTAGCCGGAAGTCGAAGCTTAACCAAAAAAATAAGCTGTTACTTTACAAAATGTGCATACGACCAATTATGACATACGGATGCCAAGTCTGGTCAACGAGATGTGCTAAAACGTATCTTAAAAAACCACAGGTTATTCAAAATAAAAATTTAAAAACAATTTTTAATCTTCCAAGGCTGTATTCTACTGCCCATTTACATAAAACTTTTGAACAAGAAATGTTCAAAACTGTCATTGAGAAATTAACAACCAGATTCGAAGACAAAAACAGGTCTTCAAATTTTGATCTTATAAGAAATTTGCAAATCTACTTAATTTCCTTCTACAACTTCTGAAAGGAAGATGCTAGAAAAAGTTAATGACAAAATTTTTTAAACAACCAAAAGGGTTTTCCCTATCTTTTTTTCCTTAAAACGTAAAATATTTATATTTGTGTTTAATTTTAGAATAAAAAGCTATTTACTTGTTGCAATACTTTCGTAAAATCCCAAATATTGTAGATATCTAATATATATTTTTAATTGTAATGATGATAGTACAAATAAAATTAATAAAAAAAAAATATCATTTCTAATACACTTTGGGACACAGATCACGAATATGGCACTAGAATTTTAAAGTTAGCTATAGTTTAAGAAATATTTGCAAAAACGTTTTTGTAGGAAAATTAAATTTTTTAAGAATCTTTTTGCAAAAAAAATATAAAATTGGAAGTAATAACGCTATTTTTTTGGAACATTTTAAAATGATGCAATATGCCATTTAATTTGATATATTGCACGTTTAGACAGCTGCGATAATATTCCCTATATATGCATTTAAAATTGAAATTTCTCTTTTTTCACGATTTCGTTAATAAATAATCTGCGATGAAAGGAATATCTAATATTTGAATTTGTACCTTTAGTAAACATCTCATGTTACCTAATTTATCAAAAAAAGTTCGCATTTTCTGTTTCAATTTATAGTTAATATTGACTAAACCTGAAAAAGACAGACTTTTTTAATACCTAAAAATTAAGGAGTCTATAACAAATCTTAAAATATAAAACCCAGATAAAACCATTCAGAAATAAACATATGTTTTCCAATCAATTTCAACAAAGTTTTAGATAATTGAAGTGCAAATTTTAAAAAAATAACGATTTTAAAATATGCATGTTCAAAAATGTACTTTTTTTCCTTTTGCCATAGTAAATTCATATAAAATTTATTTGAAATAAAAAAGATGTAAAATGTGTATTTCAGATTGAATTTTCTGCAAATGTTGATACAGATGTTGTGATTCTTTTGATCAAAAGAATTTAGTGGAATATGAGTTTACATTATATGTAAAAATTTTGCAAATCCGATTAAGGGATTTTACTAGATTTGCAAAATAGGAAAATAAGTGAAGTTTTCACTTTAATTGCAGTTATATCCTAGATCCTTTATCTAATCAAAATAAATTGATATGTTTCCAAAAGCCCAAAGTGTATATTTTTAAACCATATTAAAAATTATCCATGATTCAGTCAAGTGTATGAATAAATAAGAAATTTTAACAAAAAAACTGTGTTTTTGCTAAAAGATAAATTTGCAAATATTTCAGAAACTAGAGCTAATTTTGAAATTTGGTGTTCACAATCGTGATGTTCATCCTAAAATTTAGCAGAATTGATATGTCGCATGACCGATGTATTTTTAGTGTTGTACTGTGTAATAAATAAATGATAACAATGGCTAATATGTAAACATTGGCATACCATCTGCTGACCTTACTTGCCAACGTTTTCGTAACGTCAGTAAAACCAAAATATAGATGGTCAAAAAAATTTAGGAAAAATTATTTTATAAAAAACAATTAAATTTAATAAAAAGAAATGTAATTTTATAAAAAAATATAAAAAAATAAAAAAAAACCCGAGACCTTCCGCCTTTACCTTATTTAAACAAAGCGTAGTAATTTTTACAAAATCAGTGCTCCGCCAGTGTTTTGTTTTTGGTACAGTTGGCAATTTCTGTCTGGGTACCCACATGGTAGACCTTTTTATCAATATCGGTTGAAATTTTGTTTGCTACACTATGGTTTTGCTGAATGGTGGAGTGCATACATCTAATACCGAATTGGTGATCCGGGACTAGATTTCTTTTTCTGAGTATGAGTTTAAGGCGGTCGAATAAAAGTTTTTCGACGGCTTTTGAAAGTAATCGTAGCAGGCTTATTGATCTGTATGAGGTAGCTTTTGTTGCGTCTTTATTGGGCTTGGGAATAGCTGTTATTTCTGTTACTTTCAATAGGGGAATGTCGTATACTTATGATCGCGTGTACCTTGGCACTTTGTAATTATCCCCTATTTGTTAATGTGTTATTGTAGTCTTCTTCTATTTATTTTGACTAATGATCAAAAAGTTTCAGATATGTCTATAGGAGACCCTAAAATTGGGTGCGTATACCTTGGAATGAAAAAACTGGATTTTTGAAAAAAATGTAAATTAATTTTTTTCAAAATAATCCAGATATTTTAAGTTACGGTGTTAAATCAATTTAAAGTTTGTCATTTGCAGTACCCAGTAAACTGTTTAACTATATTATACAAATAAGAAAAGAATCATTTTTTTACAAAAATTTAAATGCGTGTAGCTTGAAATTTTTTGAATATTTCCTCTTCTACACTCATAGAAATAAATCTGTAAAAATAGCAGAAATAGTTAATAAAAATTAGTTAAACGTTATGCTGCAGAAAAAACTGCTAAAATTAGCAGATTTTTTTACTAAATACTAGTAAAATGAGAACAGCAAAATTAAAACTGTTAAATTTACAGAATTTTAGTTATATTTAGGCTAACTTTTAGTTAACTAAAAATAGCAAATTGTACTGTAAAATCTGCAGAAAATTTTGCTAAAGTCTACAAATAGACTGAAAATAGCTAAAATAAACTGTTAAATCTACAAAATTTTTGCTATTTTTAAGCTAAATTTAGTTGAATGCAAATAGTAGTCTATTCTGCTAAAATCAGCAGAAATATTTGCTAAAAAATTGTAAGCTGCTGTTTTCAAAAGGCTCGATTTTTATTTGCATTTAAAAAAAACTTCGAAAATTTAAAATTTTTTGGTGATTTTTTAGGCTACTAATTATTCAGTAAAATTTTTTGCTGATTTTAGCAGGTTAATTTGCTATTCTCCATTTACAAAAATTTAGCTTAAATATAACTAAAATTCTGTATATTTAACAGTTTTATTCTTGCTGTTCCTATATTACTAATATGGGTGTGTGTGAAACGATAGCAAAGTATCATGGTGAAAAACATTTGCTCTATGGTGAAAAAATTTAAAATTTTGCTGTGTGAAATGAAATCTTTTTCGACAATGTAAAATTTTTGACAGTTTTAAATAATAATGAAAAAAGAAATAAAAGGAATTAAATATTTTTAAGAAATATATGCGCTTTCTAACTGCAATTTTCCTACAAACCAGATCGTTGAAATTAAGTTTTAGTTTTGCATAAAAAAAAGACGAAGCCGAGAAGTAAAAATGGTTACCTCCATGTAACGCTTATGCCTCTTTTCTGGCACGTTAATTTTAAATCTGTTTGTTTGTTTGTTTTGTTTTTGTTCAGAATTAATTAATTTTAAATATGTTTTGTTTTTGTTCAGAATTTTTCATTTGTGAATATATACTGTTTCTCAATTTTTCTTTTATATATATAGAAACTTTCAAATTTCAAAAGGTCAAATATTTCTATGCTTATGTCAAAAATTCTACTAGCCCTATGGGCTAGTGAAATTTTATTCACATCAAAACTGTCAAAAATTTAGCATAAAGAATACTTTGCTACCGTTTCACACACACTCTATATAGCAAAAATAATCTGCTAATTTAGCAGTTTTTTCTGCAGCATCATTTTTAACTAATTTTCAGTAGTTTTAACTAAATTTTTTACGGACTTTTTTCTATCCAGTATATACAACAAGTAATTACACTTTATGAATTTAATTCACTACACTAAAAAAAAAAAGTTAGTATAAAAATTAGTAAAACGGTTTCCAATTTTATTATACTAGTATTATACTAATTATACCCTACACCACTATGTGGTCATTATACCCTACACCACTATGTGGTCAGGGTATTATAAGTTTGTGCTGATGTTTGTAACACCAAAAAATATTGGTCGTAGACCCACCTTATAGTATACCGATCGGTTCAGAATTTTTTTTTATTTCGATTTAACGATGTCCGTCTGTCCGTCCGTCCGTCCGTCTGTCTGTCTGTCCATGCAATCTTGTACGCACTCTACAGGTCGCACCTATTAAGATATTTCGATGAAATTTGGTACATAGACCTATGTTGGCCCAAGGACGAACAAGTTTGATTTTTTTGAACATCGGTCCATGTTTAGACCTAGTGCCCATATAAGGGTCCTACCAAAATTATATTGTTTATACGCTGCAGGTCGTAAATATTAAGATATTTTGATGAAATTTGGTACACAGACCTATATTGGCCCAATAACGCAGCCTATTGATTTTGGTGAACATCGGTCCATGTTTAGACCTAGTGCCCATATAAGGTCCTACCAAAATTATACTTTTTATACGCTGCAGGTCGTAAATATTAAGATATTTTGATGAAATTTGGTACACAGACCTATATTGGCCCAATAACGCAGCCTATTGATTTTGGTGAACATCGGTCCATGTCTAGACCTAGTGCCCATATAAGGGTCCTACCAAAATTATACTGTTTATACGCTGCAGGTCGTAAATATTAAGATATTTTGATAAAATTTGGTATACAGACCTACATTGGCCCAGTAACGCAGCCTATTGATTTTGGTGAACATCGGTCCATGTTTAGACCTAGTGCCCATATAAGGGTCCTACTAAAATTATATGGTTTATACGCTGCAGGTCGCAAATATTAAGATATTTTGATAAAATTTGGTACACAGACCTACGTTGGCCCAAGGACAAAGCCTATTGATTTTGGTGAACATCGGTCCATGTTTAGACCTAGTGCCCATATAAGGGTCCTACCAAAATTATATTGTTTATACGCTGCAGGTCGCAAATATTAAGATATTTTGATGAAATTTGGTACACCGACTTATGGCAGCCGAAGGACGAAGCCTATTGATTTTGGTGAACATCGGTCTATGTTTAGACCTAGTGCCCATATAAGGGTCCCCCCAAAATTATATTGTTTATACGATGCACGTCGTAAATATTAAGATATTTTGACGAAATTTGGTACACAGACCTATTTTGGCCCACGGACGAAGCCTATTGATTTTGATGAACATCGGTCCATGTTTAGACCTAGTGCCCATATAAGGGTCCTACCAAAATTATACTGTTTATACGCTGCAGGTCGCAAATATTAAGATATTTTGATGAAATTTGGTACACAGACCTATATTGGCCCAATAACGCAGCCTATTGATTTTGGTGACATTAGTTGGCTTTTACCCAGACTGGTGTAGGGTATTCTATAGTCGGCATGCCCGACTTTAACCTTTTTACTCGTTTTTTTTAGTATAAAGTTGTTTTTTAGTAAAATAATTTGGTATTCTCATTTTACAAATTACAGAATTTTGTCTAATTTGAGTTGCTAAATCTACAAATTTAATTTTACTAAATTTTGAAACCCGATTAGCTAAAATTAGCAAAAAAAATTATTAATCTTTGTTATTTTGAAAGTTAATTTTTTTTTTTTTTTTGAAAATATACACAACCTGATAGAAATTTTTGTTGCAATATGATTACCAGAAAGACCAAGTTGTTTTTAAGCGTTTTTTTTTTCATTTATAATAAAAATAGATTTGTTCTTAAATTTTTTTGTTGTTTTTCAATGTTTATATTTCCACGTTTTTTTTTTGCTTTTATCGAATATTTCTTTGCTATAAATACAATTAGTTTTGCAATTTTTTCAATATGTATTTTTATCATCCATATTCGTCCACTCGGTGAAAAAAAGAGTTATCATATTGATGACACTGCTTCATAAATCGTTCATCGGCAATAAATATGACGAAGCGTTTCATAAAGCGGGTGATGTTTTTTATACGAAAATTGATGCCAAAACGTCTTTCAAATTAGTTCGTATTAACCGATAGTTCGTCTTAACCAAGTTTAGCTTAAAAGAATTTTACTGTAAATGGTACAATTGTTTTCTATTCTAAAGCTGCCTACACACGAAGGAACATTCGTCACAAAATGCCCTTCGTGTATAGCGACCTATAGAAAATCAAGCATGCTGTACAGCATGCTGGACGGCTGTTTGAATTTGATCATGTAGTGTCTAATTTGACAGCTTGTTAAACATGGCAGATTTGACAAACACGCTTTACAGTGTAATGGAAAAATTTTTTTGTAACAAAAGAGGGATAACGTTAATAAATGAACTAAAAAATGTAAAAACAGAAAAAAAAAATTAAATTCAAAGAAATAAAATTATTGACATAAGCGGCCTTTATACGATCAAGCATGCTGTCCAGCTTGTTTGACAAACAAAAAATGTTTTTTGGAATACACGGACAAGCATGCTGTAAAACTTTACTTCAAAACCACAAAATCAACACAGCGGATGATAATGACGAAATTATTTTTATTAATTTTTTTCTTGGAATTTCATTTTTGAATTTCTGTTTTTGCATTTTTATTTTATTTATTAACGCTATCCCTTTCTTGTTACAAAATAACTTATTAAAAATCCAATGCTTGATGATTTTTTCAATAGACGGTAAAGCGTGTTTGTCAAACTTGCCGAAAAATCTAAAAATTTTGTTTTTCGTCCAACATGCTTGACAAACCATCAAATTAGACATTACATGGTCAAATTCGTGTTATCAAAATTTTTTGATATTTTGTGTTTCCAAACTCAATTTTCCATCGTGTGTATCGATGTTGCTGTTTTTGCTGTTTTAGTTCACTGAGAGCAGTCGTACTGGGAGGTACTTTTGTAATTGCGCATTATGGCGACAATTACAAATAATGAAAACTGCATTAATTTTACAAATTAATATAAAAATTTATAGACAATTAAGAAAAAAACCTTAAATATAAATTGTAACAAAATATTGACCAGTTTTCCTTTAAACATATATAATACTTAAAAACAACTGTAAATTGCACGCGTGCTAACCCGGTGTATTTAAATGCAATAAATTATATGATTTGAAATGTCAAAACCATTGCAGAAAAACGTCAAAATGATATCAATTGCAAAGTGGTGGAGAACACTTGACAATTTCATGGATAAGAAATATCATAGATTTTTCTTCGAAAAATACCAAATTTTATGAAACATTAATTTTTACCGACAAATAATAAAAAACTAAATACTTTTCCATTCTTTTTTAAAAAATTTTGGTGAACATCGGTCCATGTTTAGACCTAGTGCCCATATAAGGTCCTACCAAAATTATACTTTTTATACGCTGCAGGTCGTAAATATTAAGATATTTTGATGAAATTTGGTACACAGACCTATATTGGCCCAATAACGCAGCCTATTGATTTTGGTGAACATCGGTCCATGTTTAGACCTAGTGCCCATATAAGGGTCCTACCAAAATTATACTGTTTATACGCTGCAGGTCGTAAATATTAAGATATTTTGATAAAATTTGGTATACAGACCTACATTGGCCCAGTAACGCAGCCTATTGATTTTGGTGAACATCGGTCCATGTTTAGACCTAGTGCCCATATAAGGGTCCTACTAAAATTATATGGTTTATACGCTGCAGGTCGCAAATATTAAGATATTTTGATAAAATTTGGTACACAGACCTACGTTGGCCCAAGGACAAAGCCTATTGATTTTGGTGAACATCGGTCCATGTTTAGACCTAGTGCCCATATAAGGGTCCTACCAAAATTATATTGTTTATACGCTGCAGGTCGCAAATATTAAGATATTTTGATGAAATTTGGTACACCGACTTATGGCAGCCGAAGGACGAAGCCTATTGATTTTGGTGAACATCGGTCTATGTTTAGACCTAGTGCCCATATAAGGGTCCCCCCAAAATTATATTGTTTATACGATGCACGTCGTAAATATTAAGATATTTTGACGAAATTTGGTACACAGACCTATTTTGGCCCACGGACGAAGCCTATTGATTTTGATGAACATCGGTCCATGTTTAGACCTAGTGCCCATATAAGGGTCCTACCAAAATTATACTGTTTATACGCTGCAGGTCGCAAATATTAAGATATTTTGATGAAATTTGGTACACAGACCTATATTGGCCCAATAACGCAGCCTATTGATTTTGGTGACATTAGTTGGCTTTTACCCAGACTGGTGTAGGGTATTCTATAGTCGGCATGCCCGACTTTAACCTTTTTACTCGTTTTTAGTATAAAGTTGTTTTTTAGTAAAATAATTTGGTATTCTCATTTTACAAATTACAGAATTTTGTCTAATTTGAGTTGCTAAATCTACAAATTTAATTTTACTAAATTTTGAAACCCGATTAGCTAAAATTAGCAAAAAAAATTATTAATCTTTGTTATTTTGAAAGTTAATTTTTTTTTTTTTTTTGAAAATATACACAACCTGATAGAAATTTTTGTTGCAATATGATTACCAGAAAGACCAAGTTGTTTTTAAGCGTTTTTTTTTTCATTTATAATAAAAATAGATTTGTTCTTAAATTTTTTTGTTGTTTTTCAATGTTTATATTTCCACGTTTTTTTTTTGCTTTTATCGAATATTTCTTTGCTATAAATACAATTAGTTTTGCAATTTTTTCAATATGTATTTTTATCATCCATATTCGTCCACTCGGTGAAAAAAAGAGTTATCATATTGATGACACTGCTTCATAAATCGTTCATCGGCAATAAATATGACGAAGCGTTTCATAAAGCGGGTGATGTTTTTTATACGAAAATTGATGCCAAAACGTCTTTCAAATTAGTTCGTATTAACCGATAGTTCGTCTTAACCAAGTTTAGCTTAAAAGAATTTTACTGTAAATGGTACAATTGTTTTCTATTCTAAAGCTGCCTACACACGAAGGAACATTCGTCACAAAATGCCCTTCGTGTATAGCGACCTATAGAAAATCAAGCATGCTGTACAGCATGCTGGACGGCTGTTTGAATTTGATCATGTAGTGTCTAATTTGACAGCTTGTTAAACATGGCAGATTTGACAAACACGCTTTACAGTGTAATGGAAAAATTTTTTTGTAACAAAAGAGGGATAACGTTAATAAATGAACTAAAAAATGTAAAAACAGAAAAAAAAAATTAAATTCAAAGAAATAAAATTATTGACATAAGCGGCCTTTATACGATCAAGCATGCTGTCCAGCTTGTTTGACAAACAAAAAATGTTTTTTGGAATACACGGACAAGCATGCTGTAAAACTTTACTTCAAAACCACAAAATCAACACAGCGGATGATAATGACGAAATTATTTTTATTAATTTTTTTCTTGGAATTTCATTTTTGAATTTCTGTTTTTGCATTTTTATTTTATTTATTAACGCTATCCCTTTCTTGTTACAAAATAACTTATTAAAAATCCAATGCTTGATGATTTTTTCAATAGACGGTAAAGCGTGTTTGTCAAACTTGCCGAAAAATCTAAAAATTTTGTTTTTCGTCCAACATGCTTGACAAACCATCAAATTAGACATTACATGGTCAAATTCGTGTTATCAAAATTTTTTGATATTTTGTGTTTCCAAACTCAATTTTCCATCGTGTGTATCGATGTTGCTGTTTTTGCTGTTTTAGTTCACTGAGAGCAGTCGTACTGGGAGGTACTTTTGTAATTGCGCATTATGGCGACAATTACAAATAATGAAAACTGCATTAATTTTACAAATTAATATAAAAATTTATAGACAATTAAGAAAAAAACCTTAAATATAAATTGTAACAAAATATTGACCAGTTTTCCTTTAAACATATATAATACTTAAAAACAACTGTAAATTGCACGCGTGCTAACCCGGTGTATTTAAATGCAATAAATTATATGATTTGAAATGTCAAAACCATTGCAGAAAAACGTCAAAATGATATCAATTGCAAAGTGGTGGAGAACACTTGACAATTTCATGGATAAGAAATATCATAGATTTTTCTTCGAAAAATACCAAATTTTATGAAACATTAATTTTTACCGACAAATAATAAAAAACTAAATACTTTTCCATTCTTTTTTAAAAAATTTTTTGTTGTTTTTCTATTACAAAATTAAAATGAAAACTAAAAGTGACATTTGATCTCTGGCATCGATGCAAGAGCCGATTGCATGTCAGCGATATGATGTTTATATTAATTTTATTGTGCATAGACTAATAGCGTCAGAAAATTACAATTTTATTAAAATTTTTAAATTATTAAGAAAAACATTTAATTCTGTAATAAAATTAATAAGAAAGGGATACAAATTTTCTATGACTAAAAAAAATAACGAAATGAACGATTGAACGAAAAGAACGAATAATGGTGAACGATGTCATATCGTTCAATGAACTGAACCGTTCAAATGAACTAGTTCGTTCATGAACGACACAACTCTTAGCACGAGGTTTTTCTAACAAAAACATTCGGTAGTGTTTTAATAGTTAAAAAAACAAAGTGAATTAAAATAATAACTTGTAAAAATCAATAACAATGGTTCCTATTGGACCAGGTCATCCTGGGGTACATGCTCCACAACCTATGCCCACCGCATACAGTGATCCTAAAACTCTTCAAACATTATCTTCGACCGGAACAACATCCTCATCTTCAAATAAATCATCTTTATCCGTAAAAACTAATTATACTTTAAATTTTACTTTGGCTGGTCATACCAAGGCAGTATCAACTGTTTTCACCCAATGGGGAATGGTTGCCGAGTTCATGTGAGTACCAGAAGTGGGAAAAGAAATAATTTCGAAATTTTATGAATTGACCTGCCTCTGCCGTTCATTTCAATCGTGATGGTTCGTTAATTGTCTCTTCTAGCTATGATGGCTTATGTCGTATTTGGGATATAATATAGCCAGCGGTCAGTGTTTGAAGACTAATAGATGAGGACAACCCGCCTGTAAGTTTTATAAAATTCTCCCCCAATGGCAAGTATATATTGGCGGCTACTTTGGATAATACTTTGAAATTATGGGACTATTCAAAACGAAAATGTTTAAAAACCTACACTGGACATAAAAATGAAAAATATTGTATTTTTGCAAATTTTTCAGTAACTGAAGGAAAGGTTAGTTAAAGGCAAGAATTTTTTTATCTATAAATTTGTTTTAAATGTTTGTAATATTTTTTAGTGGATTGTTTCCGGCAGTGAAGATAATATGGTTTACATCTGGAATCTACAATCGAAAGAGGTGGTCCAGAAATTACATGGTCACACCGACAGTCTGTTGTGTACTGCTTGTCATCCAACAGAGAATATTTTTGCTTCGGCGGTTTTGGAAAATGACAAAACCATAAAATTATGGAAAATGACAAAACCATAGGATTATGGAAAAGCGATACATAATTTTACAATTACATATGGCTATCCCAATATTGGTACCATACGTGAATTGGTATTTAAAAAGGTTTTGCTCGTATCAATGGCAAAAAATCACCTATTATTTGTTTGGAAGATATTATTCATGAGATATTTACAGTGGGTACAAATGTTCAAGCTGTTAGTGAATTTATGTGTGCATTTTTAGTAAGTTTATTGTCTTTGTATTAATTTATATGTAGCAAAAATTAACTTCTATTTTGTTGTCTACAGTTTTGTAGCCCACGTGAAGCTTGGAAGAATAAAGTGTCGGTATCCTTTAAGCGTGGAGGTGATTACGGCGATCGTGGTAATAGTATCAATTATTTAATAGCACGCAGTTTATAAATATATTTTTGTAAAATTAGGAGAAAAATTTATAAATTTTACTCCTATGTTAGTTAATTTGATAATTTCACATAAGTGTGTTATTTTTCGCTGTTTTCGCATCAATTTATTAATTAAAGGAAATAACATTTGCCTACTTTTGTTAACTTTGAAACTCTTAATTTCTAATTATAATCTTTATAGCTGAGTTTCATACTGAAGACTTTAACTTCACTATTAAACAAAAGAAAATGTCAAGAAATTTGTGTACGAAACAACAAAAAATTATGGATAAAAGTAAACTCAAAAACCTACACGGTGGTTTTCATACTGAAGGTTTTTGAGTTAACCATTAGTTATTTAATTTGTTATTTCGTATATAATTTTTGACATTTTATCTTTCAATATCGTTAAGTTCAAGTTAAATTTAAATATGAAACCGAGCATAATAGATAAATAATAAAATGTACCTACATTAATTTGGAATAAATGTGGGCATTTTTTTTAATACTTTTATGGTGGGTCTCGTACTGTAAGTTTAACTTTAACTTAACTATAAACAAAAGAAAATTTCAAAAAAATGTACACAAAACAACAACAAATCTTTGGGTTAACTATTAACTAAAGTTTAAGCCTGCAGTGTGAGACCCACCGTTAAAAGTGAATACTTATAAAAATTTGCATTAAATGAATGTGTGACTTTCTTTTAAATACTTATATATATTAATACTCCAAAAATTAATTTAAATGTGAATATCAATTTGATATTGATCTCAAAAGCCTATTATTTAGTACATCTATTTATAATAAATCTTTTTATCTTTTTATATACATACATTCAATGTTTCATTCATCTAAAAGTTATTTAAATTTTAAAACTTTACTTATAATTAAATCGTATTTAAAATTACATTTCATTTTATAACTAAAAAGAAATAAATATTTGTTTAAAAAACTTTACTATTCGTAAGCATTTTTTATTGATTTTGTTTTAGATTTTTTGGAAATAAAATACAGTATGCATACTAATATTTAGTATAAGTACTATTTTATTTCCATTTTAAATTTACAGAAATTTTACTAATATATAGTAAATTTACTAATTTTTGCTTCTAAATGAATTTCACTAATATTTAGTAAGAAATTTGGCTAATTTTAGCAAATTGATTTCCATTATGAATATACTAAAATTATACTAAATTTTAGTAACTATTACAAATTTTTTCCACAACTTTGACTTTACTAATAATTACAGACACATTTTGCTAAAATTAGCTAATCGGTCTGCTGGCCTAATATTAGTTAATTTTTCTGTAATATTACAGTTTTTTCTGTAACTTTTACAGACTTTTTTATTTGAATGTATGCAATAACCTTTGATTTAAAATTTTAGCCATTTCATAAAAATGTTTTTTTTATGTACCCGAGTAAAAAAAATTTATCTCGCGCAATATCTAATTATATCCAATTTGATATTGTTTAAGATCTGCTGTAATATCTAGCTGATCCAATTAGATCTCAAAATTGGGTGTATCCAATCATATCGTATTAGATCCCATTGTATATATGGGGATAAACTAAGATCAAGTTATATCTCAACATTAAGAGGTCCAGTGATATCTTTGGGGATAAACCTAGATCTATGTTGATCCGAAAATTGGCGGATCCAGCTATATATTTGCGGATATTTTTAGATCTAATTTGATCCGAAAAATGGCGGATCCAATTAGATCCAGCTATATATTTGGGGATAAACTTAGATCTAATTTGATCTCAATTTTGGCAGATCAAATTAGATCCCGCAATATATTTGTGGATAAACGTATATCTAATTTGATCCGAAAAAGTGGCAGATCGAATTAGATCTAGCTATATATTTGGGGATAAACTTAGATCTAATTTGATCCGAAAAATATCACATCGAATTAGATCCAGTAATATATTTGTGGATAAACTTAGATATAAATTGATCTGAAAAATGGCAGATCAAATTAGATCCAGCAATATATTTGTGGATTAACTTAGATCTAATTTGATCCGAAAAATGGCACATCGAATTCAGCAATATATTTGTGGATAAACTTAGATATAAATTGAATAGAAAATTGGCAGATCAAATTAGATCCAGCAATATATTTTGGGATTTAGTAAGACCTAATTTGATCCAAAAAATGGCAGATCGAATTAGATCCAGCTATATATTTGTGGATAAACTTAGATCTAATTTGATCCGAAAAAGTGGCAGATCGAATTAGATCCAGCAATATATTTAGGGATAAACTTGGATGTAAATTTATCCGAAAAATGCCAGATCGAATTTGATCCAGCAATATATATGGGGATAAACTTGGATCTAAATTTAACCGAAAAATGGCAGATCAAATTAGATCCAGCAATATATTTGGGGATAAACTTGGATCTAAATTTATCAGAAAAATGGCAGATCGAATTAGATCCAGCAATTTATTTCGGTATTAAAATGGCAGATCGAATTAGAAACAGCAATATATTTGGGGATTGACATCTAAAAGTATCCATAAAAATGACAGATAAAATTAGATGCCGCATTATATTTGGGTACTACGTAAGATCTCCATTTATTTGGGATTAAATAAGATCCCAAACATATAAAGGGTGTTTTTTCAAGCCCGATAGAACTTGAAATTGTAAAAAATAACACAAAAAATTAAATTGTAATCAAAATTTTTTTTTTATTGGAAAGATCAATACGTGACATTAACATTTGAAAATGATTTCGGGCATATGGGCACCGCGGCTGTTCTTGACGAAGCGCATTCTGGACGTCCAATTTTGGGCCACTTTTTCGAGCACTGCTGGCCGTATGTCACGAATAACACGAACAATGCTGTCCTCCAAGGCATCAATTGTTGCTGGTTTATCAGCATAAACCAGTGACTTCACGTAGCCCCACAGGAAATAATCGAGAGGTGTCAAATCGCACGACCTTGGAGGCCAATTGACAGGTCCATTTCTCGAAATCAACTTATCGCCAAATTTTGATTTCAATAAGTCGATGGTTGCGTTCGCCGTATGGCACGTAGCGCCATCCTGTTGAAACCACATCTCCTCCGGATCAATGTCATCCATATTTTCAAACAAAAAATCATTGATCATGGTGCGGTAACGATCTCCATTGACCGTAACGCGAGCTCCGGCCTCATTTTTGAAGAAATAAGGTCCGATGATGCCACCAGCGTGAAAACCGCACCAAACGGTGCATTTTTCTGGATGTAATGGAGTCTGTAGGGTCTCTTGTGGATTGGTCTCACTCCATATGCGGCAATTTTGCTTATTAACAAACCCGTTAAGCCAAAAATGCGCCTCATCGCTGAACACAATTTTGCGTCTATAAGTTGCGCGAATCGACGACTGATTTTCAAAGTAAATTTGGATAATTTCGTAGCGTTGTTCAAGCGTGAGTCTAATCATGATGATTTGTCAGAGTATAATGAAACAAATAAAAAAAAATGTTTCATCAAAATTTAATTTTTTGTGTTACTTTTTACAATTTAAAGTTCTATCTAGCTTAAAAAAACACCCTTTATATATTGCCAACTGTTCAAAAAATAATAGACTGGCAGAGCACTGATTGTATAAAAATTACAATATTTTGTTAAAATAAGGTTTAAACTCAGAAGGTAACGAGTTCAATATGCATTTCTTTTACAAAATTAATTTCTTTTTATAAAATTAAAATTTTTTTTTCTATAAATTTTTTTATAAAATTATATATTTTTTTTTTATTAAATTGAAATCTTTGAATAAAATAATTTTATTTACATCTTTTTGCCGCTCTACACCATTTCCAATTGTATTAATTGTTTTAAGATTTATCAATTGTATTTCAGAAATAATCAATTGAATTTCAGTTTTATTAATTGTGTTTCAAAACTCATCAATTATTTTTCACATTTATGAATTGTATTTCAGAACTAGTCAATTGAATTTCAGTTTTATCAATTGTATTTCAGAAATTATTAATTGTATTTCCGAAATTCACAACTGTATTTCAGAAATTATCAAACTGTATTTCAGAAATTATCAATTGTATTTCAGAAATTATGAAATGTAATTTAGAAATTTTTCTCTATTAACTATGATAAACCATCAACAAGTTCTGAAATAGATTTGATTATTTCTGAAATACAATTAATAAATTTCTGAAATACATTCCATAATTTCTCAAATACATTTAAAATTTCTGAAATACATTTAATAGCTTCTGAAATACAGTTAATATTGTAGTTGCTGATGAGTTACCATATATGATGGCACCATATATGACAATATATTGTTTAAATGGCACCAATATGGAGCTTTATATGGTAATATATAACTTAGATTCATCCATATACCATTTGATCCGAAAAATGGCCCGATAAAATTGTATCAGTTCTTATTTGTATCAGTTGTTATCTACTTGCATCAGTTTAGATCTGACCTGATTAAATTATGTGTTAATCAGATGAAATTGTATCAGATTTTTGACCTGATACAATTTTATTGGTTTATATTACATGGTATCAGTTTAGGTCCAAATATATATATTTGTATACAAAATTATATAGTTATATCCCAATTTTGACCTGATATCAGTTTAAAACTTTGATACAATTGTATAAGGTAAATGTCGGATACAATTATATTTTATTTATGTAAAATTGAACCAATTACGATCAAACCGATAGAATTGTATCAGGTCAAAAATCTGATACAATTTCATCTGATTAACACATAATTTAATCAGGTCAGATCTAAACTGTTACATTTAGATAAAAATTGATAAACAATTGATAAAAATATATCGGACCATTCTTCGGATGAAACTATATATTTATACAGATATAACTTAATCACATATATGACTATATGTAACTATTTTTCCTCGGGTTGTTTAAATGATACGATATATCAAAGTATATGGTACTATATATGGTAGCATATATTATCATATCTGCATCTGTATTAAAAATGTCGTTCATCAGGTACCATATATGAGCATATATTGTTGAAATGGCACCATATATGACAATATATGGTTTAAATGGCACCAAATATGATAATATATGGTTTGAATGGCACCATATATGATAATATATGGTTTGAATGGCACCATATATGATAATATATGGTTTGAATGGCACCATATATGATAATATATAGCTTAAATAACACCATATATAAATATATATCGCACTATATATAGTACCATATATTATCATATCTGGAACTGAATTAAAGATTTTGTTTATGAGGTACCATATATGACCATATATTGTTGAAATGGCACCATATATGATAATATCTAGTTTAACTGTCACCATATATAATTATATATTGTTTAAATGATACCATATATAATTATATATTGCTAAAATGCCACCATATATATTAAGATATAGTTCTATATATAACTATATATGCAATAAGATCAACCATGTTATGTAATATATAATTATATATGCCATATCTAATATTATGAAGGCCGATATCTAATTAGATGAAATTATATATAGCATAATATAAGGAAAAATTTTCGGAAAAAACGTCATATATAATTATATATGGATATACATAACCACATGTCTAATTATATATTGTAATATATGCCACATATGATTATATATAATTTTTTTTACTCGGGTAGATATTAAATTGCATTGTCCCATTTCAAGTAGATATCAACTCTACTGCTAATAATGCAATACATTTATTATGGGGCAGTACTTTTTTTTTTTGCGAAATTCCCTTCATTTTTTACGAGTTCCAAGGTACACCCCAATTTGTAATTTATGCTTTCTAAAAAAGTATAATTTCTTAAAATCCATGTAAAAATCTTTTTTTATCTTAGAGATATTGACACTAAAATTTCAAATTTTCATGTACCAGGGTACACGACATTCCACTACATGAGGAAATACTTCATATTTATTATTATATTGAAAATATTCCTTATGTACATCAATGTTTTTATCGGACGTTCTTTCGAAAGTTTCTCCATCATTTGGTCATAACCCGGATATTTCTTGTTATTTATACTTCCTTTGATTGCCATTTGGCTTTAATTTACTGTATTTTTTTTTTAATTTAGTCGGAGTGTTTGAAATATTTGGCAGCAATAAAAAAAGATGTTTTTTTTTTGTCCATTTGATTTGTGAAGTTTCTACGAAAATGTTTAGCGAGTACTGTAGGGTTTTTAGAGTTTGTAGGTGCCAAAATGAGATCAGTATTTGTATTGGCGGAATTTTGATTTTCTTTGTTGCTTTATATTACGAGCAGTTTGTGGTAGATGAAGTACTTAAGTTTTTAAGATACCTTTCAAATTTGTTTCTTTTGTCTTTCTTGAGTAGGTCTTTAAGCTCGATTGTTATTTTCTTGAGGTACACTAATAGAAAAAGTCCGTACAAAATTTAGTTAAAACTACTAAAAATTAGTCAAAAATTAAGCTGCAGAAAAAAATTAGCAGATTATTTTTCCTATATATTTATTAGTAATATAGGAACAGCTAAAATAAAACTATTAAATATACAGAAATTTAGTTATGTTTGAGCTAGATTTTTGTAAATTGAGAATAGCAAATTAACCTGCTAAAATCAGCAAAAAATTTTGCTAAATAATTAGTAGCCTAAAAAATCATCAAAAAATTTTAAATTTTCAAAGTTTTTTTTTCGATTTTTTTTAAATGCAAATAAAAATCGAGCCTTTTGAAAACAGCAGTTTACAATTTTTTAGCAAATATTTCTGCTGCTTTTAGCGGAATTAACTGCTATTTGCATTCAACTAAATTTAGCTTAAAAATAGCATACATTTTGTAGATTTAACAGTTTATTTTTTCTATTTTTAGTTTACAAATATTTAGCAAAATTTTCTGCAGATTTTACAGTACAATTTGCTATTTTCAATTAACTAAAAGTTAGCCCAAATATAACTAAAATTCTGTAAATTTAACAGTTTTAATTTTGCTGTTCTCATTTTACTAGTATTTAGTAAAAAAAAAAAATCTGCTAATTTTAGCAGTTTTTTCTGCAGCATGATTTTTATCTAATTTTTAGTAACTTTTTCTGCTATTTTTACAGATTTATTTCTATAAGAGTAGGTCTTATCTTGGGGTGACCTCGACATTTGCCATTTCTTTCTTAGATTTATTTTTATTAAATGAATGTTTTTTCGTTCGATACCAGATCATATATATTTTTTTTTTAATTTAACTTTATTAATGCAATCTATTAAAAGTTGATATTAATCATTACATTGGGTTTATATAATATAAATATAGGAGTTGTGAGGATCCAGTGATCGTCCCACAAAATATATGTTTAACAATAGTTAATTTTTGTTTACATTTATCACACATTTTTTTATTCTCTTTTTTATAGCCTAATTTCTTAAAACACTACACTCTAATTAAATTCTGTTGAAATTTACCCAACTTATAGTAGGAAACTGAACTCCTACTATAAATTGGGTAAATTTACTCTATGTGCGTAATTGAAAAAAAATACGCACATTGTGTTTAAGTTGGTGCACAAATAATTTGTAATTTTACATTGAAAGTGCGTAAAAATTAAATGAAATTTTGAAACTAGTGTGTTAATTTACTAAATTTGTGTGTAAAAAACCACGTTTCACGTGTAAATGTACGCATAAAATGCGTAAAAATCTACAAAAAATGCGCAAAAATCCACAGAAAGTGCGTGAAAATCCAATAACATGCGTACATTTACAACAGTTGTGCTAACTTTAAGCACCACCCAAAAATTTTTTTTAAATAAAATAACAAATTAATTTTTAGTACGTATTTTATTAATAATAATATCCGAGTCATTCTCTCATAATCGTTTATGTCCAAATTAATCGTTTTGGGATCTTAAGGTATTTGTATAAAATTCATATAAAAATTTGTTATAACTGGGTGCAATGACTCCTGCTCAACAAAATTCCTTCTTTGAAATGGAGGTAGTAACTGTCAACAATAACTGGAGCAAATGCCTTAAAAGAGATATGGCCTACGCAGGAACAACTGAGTGCAATGACTCCTGCTCAACAAAATGCTTTCTTTGCAAGTTAGGCAGTACTCAATGAATACTGACTTTGTTGAGCAGGAGTCATTGCACCCAGTTGTTTTGCCTAGTCCGTATCTCTCTTACGGCGTGTTCTTCCGTTATTGTTGACGGTTGTTGGTTGACTGCCTCCCTTGCAAAGAAGGCATTTTGTTGAGGGGGAGTCATTGCACCCAGTTGTTCCTGCGTAGACCGTATCTCTCTTACGGCGTTTTCAATTTTGAAATGAGGTTTAGACTACCACATGCGTTAACAATAATTACCAAAATAATTTCATGTTTATGTTGCTATTTCCAGACTCTAATGTGTTTGTGGAAATGTTGTAATTCACAAAAAATAATCCGTTTTCGCTTTCTTTTTATTATTTATAATTTTTTTTCAATTTTTTCCAATTTGAAATGTCAGAGTATTTATTACTATTATAGGATAGTATATTTACCAACTTTGTGCGTAAAAATTTTATTAAACAAAACAATAGTAATTTTAGGCATTATGTGTTTATTTATAAACACATAATGTCTAAAAATACTTTGTGTGTGTATTATTGTGTATGGAAGTGTGTATGAAAAAAGTTTACGCATTTTTTGTTTATATTTACCGAATTTTCGTAAAATTAAACAAAATTTTACCCATTTTATAGTAGTAAATTTACAAACATTTTTTAGAGTGTACACTTCACTTCACTTAATTTTTTAAAATTTTGTATTTTGTAAATCCCGGTGATGAACGCGGTGATGGTCTGTGCTGACTTACGTACACTCTAATATATATTTGTTTAAACTTACCCTATTTATTATAGGTAACTTTTTACCTACTATAATGTCGGTAAAATTACTCTATGTGCGTAAATAGAAAATGGTACACACAATGTGTGTAATATTCATACACACAAAGTTTGTAACATTATATAAAAAGTGCGTATGAAATATTTCGAAATTTTTCTGTAGGTGTGTAAGTGTACGTTTATTGTGCGTAAAAAAACCTCTTTAACAAGTAAATTTAGCCACATTATGCTTAGAAATGCGTATTTAAATGGTTGAAAATACAAAGAAAATGCGTATGTTTAAATGGTATACATTTGCAATTAAATAAGCTTAAAATTTTGATTTCAAATTAAAACACTTATGGTCTAATTCATAAACTTTTACAACAGTCTTATTGCAGGATTTTAAGCTAATTTGTGAAAAACAGTATTCATATTCGCTTAATAACGAAAAAAATAATATAGGTTTATAGTCGATACTCATTAACTTTAAACCTTTTATAAAGTTTGGAGTGAGGAAGCCACCATTTATTTGTTAATTATTTCATTTTCAAGCATGAAATGATTTATTAAAGCCATCCAATCCCTAGAATGTGTGGCTTCCAACAACTTGCATCCATCAAACTGAAAAAAGCTCAACAATTGCTTAGCCAATGACCTTTTTCGAAAAAATTTCCAAAAAAATGTAAAAATAAAATTAAAAAGAAAACAAAACAATAGTGATGTACAGACTGTCAAAACATTATTCGAAATTCGATTAATTTTGTATGCTTCGAATAATATGTTCTAAAAAATTACTTTTTGACGCACATTTCCATTGATTTGCTTTATAAATAAAAAAGAATATTTTTAATAGATTTTAAATTTATCTTAGCACATCATTAGTTCTCCTATTTAAGAAAATACATTTTCACTTCCGATTACCGAGTCAATCGTTTGCTAAATTTGTACATCATTTACGACTTATTTGGGAGAAGAGAGAAAACAAACAATAGTGTTGCCAGTATCAAAATGAAAAATTAATTTATAGTTTAAATACGATTATGAATAAAGATTTCTAATAATTCTTTATTAAGCGAAATATGTACTTTAACTATAGCAAGCTTCAAATACCCAATAAATTTTATTTATGAATTAGCACATTAAAATTTATGAATTCACAAAAACATTTTTATTCGTTAATCAACGGTTTTTACTACAATTTTTTGTGTTACATTTGACCGCTAGATCTGCTACGATTTAAAGGCCTAGGATTACTTTCGCTTCTACTTCAGCAGAATTAACATCACTCGCTGATGGTTTCAAGTGAGGAATGATAACGATTACACTATGCGACAGTCAAAATCGGGATGGGATGAAACCAACGGGAAATGTTATATCGGTCAAAAACAAGTTATACGTGTCCCGGCGTTTCGCTGGGTCACCCCTAGGAATCGAGATATATCTTTTTTTTGACATAACTCGAGAACCACTAGTCCGATTTTGCTCAAACAATTTTAAAAAAATTAAAAATTACAATTCCTTTAATCTGTTCATATAACGTTTTTCAATATACTCAACAGTTTTGCCGGTAAAAATAAATGTTTGTTACCGCTACCATAAAAATCAATAACCTTTTGTTTATTACTTTTTTTTTAATATTTTAGGCAAAAAATATTTTTTTCTTAATACATTTATTTTTACCGGCAAAACTGTTGAGTATATAGAAAAACGTTATATGAACAGATTAAAGGAATCCCCAACACCAGGATCGGATGCTTTGGCCCAATCAGCCATTCATCTTAAACCAAACATGATTACCGAAACCGTATTTGCGGCCCTATGCTCCTTGCAGGAGTAAAAGGAACAAATATATATATATAAAGGAATTGTAATTTTTAATTTTTTTAAAATTGTTTGAGCAAAATCGGACTAGTGGTTCTCGAGTTATGTCAAAAAAAGACCACCAAAGGTCAAATCGATATATCTCGATTCCTAGGGGTGACACAGCGAAACTCCGGGACACGTATAACTTCTTTTTTACCGATATAACTTTCCCCGGTAGTTTGAACCCTTCCCGATCACTGACCCCTACCATTTGTCTCACATTGTTATTGACCATTAGGACCACTGCTACTGCTTTGGTTGGTACTACCCAGGGTACTCTTGACATTGCTACCACTGATATCACTTTCACTAGGCTGTGTAGCAAAGAGGGATATTGTATTGAAAAACGATATTGTCAGAAATCGTATAAAGCTGGACGACAAATTTTAAACAGTTGTGGAGTGTAATGCGGTAGGTCATAGTGAAACGACCATCTTCGAACACCTTTCTGTCCGAAGCGAATTTTTTGTCAAACTTTAGATCAGCTTACAACTACCTTAGCAGAAATGCATGGAATTTATGCAATGTTTAGAGGCAATAATTCGCGGCTAATGCGATTCACAAATGAGTTCAAATAAGGCTTAAGCGAGGCTTCTTTTAAGCAAATTATATCAGTTTCAAAAGAACTTTTATGTAATTTCGGTAAGAGATATACAAATGCGATTCCAATTTAAGAGGAATTCGCTATTTTTAGAATACTTTAACATAACCGAATAACAGAACCGCATTAGCCGCGAATTATTACCTGTAAACGTTTTGGCATAAATTCCATGCATTTCTGCTAGGGTAGTTGTAAGCTGATCTAAAGTTTCACAAAATATTCGCTTCGGACAAAAAGGTGTTCGAAGATGGTCGTTTCATCTATTACCTACCGCATTACACTTCACAACTGTTTAAAATTTGTCGTCCAGCTTTATACGAATTACCATATATAAGAATTCAAATTATTCAAATTATTATAAGAATTCAAATATTATAGCTGCCGAATGTTTTGTATTATTAATTGCGGATTTCGTAAAAATGATATGATTGTAACAAATAGATTAGCATTTAGTTTTTCTATAAATGGCAATGCTTTGGAATTAGCATTTATACTGAAAAAGCAATCCCTCAATGCTTTTCCCCCATATATGCTATAGACTCACATTAACATTTCGTCGGCTTGCCTGCAAGTAGTGCTATGTGTTTTTCAATAGATTTTTAGGAGATCGAAAAAACTGTTAAAAAATACCCTTTTAAGATATTTTATTGATATCATATGCCTTAGTGATGATTTTAGTAAATGAGGTCGTGAATCATTAAGGCAGATGACGTCAATAAAATATCTTAAAAGGCTATTTTTTCAACAGTTTTTTCACTCTCCTCAAAACTTGTTAAAAAACACATAGCACTACTTGCAGGCAAGCCGACGATTTGTAAGAACAAGGTACCATTTCTACGAAGACAATTTTGATGCCGTGCAGTGTTATTACTAAAATCGGAAGATACTTATCTTGTCATTAAAACATTTTCAAGTGGACTTGCTTGGAGTTGTAAGATATATGTAGTTCATTCTTTGTTCTGCAAAAGCCACACCATTGCACCAACATGGGGCTATAAGCTAAAGCGCATGCTAGAAAATGGGAAACATCAACGTCTTTCTACATAAATTAATTTTACAGATGTTATATTTATTGTAATTAGAAAAACTACAAAACTAGCTTGCATTTCTTTCTTTTATGAAAAATTCTATATATACCAACCTTCTAGTATGCTGATACTATCTCTCAAATACTGCTTAATGATTCACAATAATTTAAATAAATTTTTTCGCCTTTTATTAATTTTTCTGATGTTTTTAAATGTTATTTAAATTCTTATTTAATCACAAATATTTTAAATGACAAATAAAATTTTACTTATAAATGTTTGTACATTTACGCACATTATGCCTAACATTTATTTTTAAGCACAAATTGTTAATTGTACGCACAAAGTGTGTAATTATAAATACAAAAATTAAATGCGTGCTTTTGCAGACATAAATGTGTAAACAAGAATTTTACACATTTGGTGTCTAAATTTAGGCATTATGCGTTATATTACATAATAATTTGCATACATTATAATAGTGAGTTTACAAGCATTATTTAGAGTGTAGTTTAAACAAAATTATATGAAAAAGCAAATTTTGTAAATCACCAGACTGTTATTTTGATCACTTGAATTGTCAAATATATCACTTGAATTTTTTAGGTGTTGAATGAAAAATAATGCAATAAAACACCAAAAAAAAAATATAGATAAAATAATCTAGCGGAATAAAAACAATTATAACACGACTATATTTTTTAAAAATTTTATTGAAAAAGTACAGTGCAAAAAATTAATTAAAAGACCTAATCATTCTGCAACCGAATATATTACTTAAAAAAATTTTACTTTTTCCACATTTTTTTTTTACGCGAATTCATTTTGCAACTTACCACCAAACTTTGTTATATGAAATGGGTATTAGAGTCCCTAGATTATAAATTATAAAAAACCGCACTTAAAAAATAGCAAAATAATAGCGGAACGCGAAAAAAAGTTTATGGTAGAAAAAATTAATTAAAACACACAATCAGCGATTAACATTCTGCAAACAAATATAATGATGCAAAAATTTTCAATTTTTATACACCAAACTTTGGTGTATAAAATTGGTATTATAGTCCCTAGATTATGAATTTAAAAAAATTGCAAAATAATCTCGAAACGCGAAAAATTGCTTTATGGTACAAAAAATTAATTAAAAAACTTAACCAGCGATTTAAATTTCGCAAACAAATATGTTGGTGGAAAATTTTTCGTTTTTTCTCGGATTAAGTTTTTTAATTAATATTTTGTTCCATAAAGCCTTTTATAGCGATCCGCGATTATTTTGCAAATTTTTAAATGTAGTTTTTCTAAATTCATAGTCTAGGGACTATAATACCGATTTAATACACCAAATTTTGGTGCTTAGTTTGCAAAAAAAAATCGCGAAAAAATTTTTTGGAAAATGTAAAAATTTTGAATCATTACATTCATTTGCAAAATGTTAATCGCTGAGTGTGTGTTTTAATTAAGTTTTTTTGCGATAAAGTCTTTTCGCGTTCCGCTATTATTTTGCAATCTTTTAAGTGCGGTTTTTTTTAATTTATAATCTAGGGACTTAATACCCATTTCATACAATAGAGTTCGGCGGCTGGTTAGAAAAAAAAGAAAAAATTCCGAAAAAAAAATTTGTGAAAAAAATGCAAAATTTTTCCATCAATATATTTGTATGCAGAATGTAAATCGCTGATTAAGTTTTTTAATTAATTTTTTGTACCATAAAACTTTTTTTTCGCGATCCGCGATTATTTCACAATTTCTTAAGTATGTTTTTTTAATTCATAATCTAGGGTTTATAATACGAATTTCATACAGCAAAGTTTGGTGCTTAGTTTGCAAAAAAAAAAATAGCGAAAAAATTTTTCAAAAATTTAAAATTTTTCTATCATTATATTTGTTTGCAAAATGTTAATCGCTGATTGTGTGTTTTAATTAATTTTTTATACAATAAAGTCTTTTTTCGCGTTATTTCGCAATTTTTTAGGGGCGGTTTTTTTAAATTTGTAATTCTGGGACTACAATACCCATTTCATACAACAAAGTTTGGCGGCTAAAAAAAAAAAAGAAAAAAAAATCCCGAAAAAAAATTGTGAAAAATATTTGTAAAAAAGGATAATTTTTCCATCAATATATTTGTTTGCAGAATGTAAATTGCTGATTAAATTTTTTAATTTATTTTTTGTACCATAAAACTCTTTTCGGGTTCCGCGATTATTTTACAATTTTTTAAGTGTGTTTTTTTTTGACTTCATAATCTAGGGACTATAATACCAATTTCATACACCAAAGTTTGATACTTAATTTGTAAAAAAATTTTTGCAAAATGGGAAATGTTTGCATCATTAAATTGGTTTGCAGAATATTAATCACTGATTGAGTTTTTTGATTAATTTTTCTACCAATTTTTTAAAGATATTTTGAACATTGAAACAGATGTTGTATTTTTTTTTTGTTTTGTTTTCATTTTGATTCTATTTTAAGAGATACCAATAATAAATTATATAAATTCCAACAAAAAACGGTTAAAATTTGTCCATTTTTGCAGAAAGATGGCAGCTCTTAAACGTAAGTATTTGACAATTCAAGTGATAACGTAAAAATCAATCACGAATACGTATGGATTTATAAAATAACATTTTTTATTACCCGCGTTAGGTGAGTGAAGTGATGTGTAGGTGATGTGATGAATGCAGGTGATTTACAAAATTAGGCCATTAATTTTTAGAGTGATTTTTTTTTTTATATAATTAATATTTCTTTCTATTTAAATTATTTCTCAAACTAAAGAAAGATGACCCAGCCAGCAAGTTCGGAGCGCTCATAAATAAGATTCTTAAATGGCTCGTAGAAATGATTATTGTTTTTTTGAAAACACCCTTTTTTTTGGCAGAATATATGAACCCTCAAAAAACAATCCAAAAAGTTGTCTCTACAATCTAAAAAGCTGTCTCAAAATGAGGGTTCATTTTTCGGACTCAAAGAAGATTCCAAAATTATTTAAATTTATGAGGAAAACTTCGATTTTATACGTTCTTTTTTCTGAGTCATTTCTCTTTTGGACGGACCACTTTCATAGGAAAAAGTGATAAAATGTTTATGTTTTTGGAGCTCATTTCTGAGTCGTTAATGATCATCTTTGTTTGCTGGGGATACAATTTTTACAAGTAAATTACAAAGAATAAAAAATTTTTGAGAATTCGATAAGGCCGGCAGGACAAAATACGTACTTTCGGCTTTCGCTACAAAGCCATCATCTACTTTACTAAAGTTGAAAACAAATATAATATGTTAACAACTCAACTAGACTAACATCAACGAAATCTAACAATGCTATTTTTATCCTTTGTTATTACTGTTATTTTTTTTAAATATTTGCTTTAATGTATGTTGGAATGTTGTATTTGTTTATTTTCTGTTCGATTTCTGGAGTAGAATTATCTGCCGCAAAAATCAATGTGATGTTTTAATATTCCCACGAACTATCCACTTTATCGTCAGTTTTTAGCGATATATTTGCGGTAAGTTTTTTTCATGATTTCCCTGAAGCAATCCCGGTCGGTTTTCTTTTGTGTATGAATTTATTTTGTATTTGCGAAGAAAGTTAAGTTAAGAGGCAAGTACTTATAATAGGCGAGTGGTCAGAAGACAATTCAATGCACGTTTTAATTTTAAGAATTTATCAACGAGGATATATAATAAATAGGAGGAGCAAAACTCATCAGTCACAACAAAAGACAAAACCAACAAAACATCAAACAGGGATACCGACGAGTTGCCAGGGATTTATTGTGTCGGGAAATGGATTTTTGATGGAAATAAAGTAAATATTGTCGTAAAATTAAACAGAGAATAGGAAAGCAAGGTAAAAATGACCAAAAATACTGAAAATAAAAATAGTTTAATATTAGTAAAATATTTACTTTTAAACCCTGGGAACCCGAGCCTGACTGAAAAAATGTTGTATTTGAAAACTTTTGGGACTCCTATTATATATCGAGCTCCTATATTCAATAAAAAAACTCAAAAAAGCTAACTTCACAGGAGAGCTAAAAATCTAGTTATTTCGCTTATTGGCTCATATGAATAAAAAATAGATATTACTAATAGGGGGAAATACAGGGTTTTTTAAGCAATTACTTCACAAATCTAGTCTGCTTGGGAGTAGACTAGAAATTTAATTTTTTCATTTTCGTTTACATTTGATGCTGTTCTACCAGCCAATTGGTAAATTTGGAGTTAAAAGCCGTTCCTAAACCCAAAGTAATTACTTCGAAGTAATTGCTAAGTTTTATTCATATGACCCATTATTGTAAAAATAAACAATGTACCTTTCATAAGATGTACGTGCAAAAAATTTCATATTTTGCATTTTCTTGTGTATTTTTTTAAGATAGCATATTTTAGTATATCAAAACACAAATATTTTTTTGAGTTAGCATATTTTGTCGGAAAATAAAAATAAGATTTTTTTGAAAAATGTTCACTACACAGCTCTACAAAAAAAAAACAAATAGAATGTTGTTGCATTAGTTTTAGGATAATTAGGGGGTGCTGATTTTGAATATGTAGCCAGTTTGCTCAAATTGGCTCTAGGTTTTGCACAATTCGCGATTAAAATTTTTTAAATTTTTCAGCCGATTTTTTCAACAAAAAATTTATAATTTAGTAACTATAGCTTCAGAAAGAAAACGCTTTACACAGTTTAAGCTTAATTCCGTGCCCTATTCAAACTTAAGTATGTATCAATATCTCAATAACTTTTTTAAATATAGTTGGTCAATGTCAAAATTTAAAATTTTTTATATAAAACTATATAGTTAAAAAAAAAAAAAATATAAGACGAAGTCCGATTTTAGATATCAAAGCCAATTTGGAAAGAAAAACGTCCAAAATTTATATATATGTCATATTGCATTAACAAATTATTTATTATTTACTATTACTATCATTAAAAAAGTAATAAAAAATATGCAAATATTTAGGATAAAAATCATAGAAATTAAAGCCATGATATGTAGATCTTCAATTTGAAAGTAATTTTTGAAAAATAATTAGGGGTTAAGAAATGACAGTACTTAAAAAAAGTGGCGAAGGATGCCCCCTCTACCCTACTATTTCCTGTTATTTCAGCAGAAATTTGAATTATTTGAACAGGCTTTTTTTATGAGTATATGGTATTTTTTTATGTTATGTTTTTTTCTTGTAGTTTTTCAATGAAGTAGTTTTTACGAACTTTTTTTTTAAACTAGTGCACATTTATGCGAGCAAAAAAAATGCAACGAAAGAATAATGTATCAGGCAGAGTAGGAAAATAAACTCTAACGAACGGTACTTTAGCGTTTGCGTACCGCATACCTCGCAGACTGTACGCAAATACATTCCTTACAAAAAAGACACATACGAATTTTTTTCAAAAAAAAAAAGATTTTTGGCACATAGATTCTTCCTTCGCAAGAGATCTCCACTAAAACTGAAAATTGTAAAAGTCCTACTTTTTCCAAAAAAAAGCTATCTTTTTCAAAAAAAATTATTTAAACAAAAAAAAAAAAAAAAAATAATCTTTCAAAACAAAGTCCTTTTTTAAAGTTCTTTTTTCAAAGCTCTGATGTGGTGTTTCTAGATGACGTTTTGCTTCACACGAACGAAAATACAATAACAAAATACATGTAATGCAAAAACAAAATACATGTAGTCACTCATTCGTGTTACAACAAACGTCTTCTAAAAACCCCATGTGAATGTGAACACAAATTTTGTGAACAAATGTTTAATGTTTACTTTTAAAATAAATACTATTATAAAAAACGTAACTGACTCACTCACTCACGGACTCAACATCGCCCAGCCCAAAACGCTGAAGCTAGGACGTTGAAATTTGGTAAGTTCGTACTTTTTGGAAATTCCTGCCGGAACGCGCAAAAAGGGGAAACGTTTCCCCCTAGACGGCCTGGCAAAACCGCTTTGGCTAGAAACCTGAAATTACAATATTTGTGCCCTGCAGTATGGACTGAAAGTAATTTGTGGAATTTGAGCAGGGACGTTGTACAAATGGGGGTTCAAAATTGGAAAAGTGCCCCCCTCCTCGGCCTGGCCAAATCGCTGGAGGTAGGAAGTTGAAATTTAGTATAAAGATTCCTCCTCTGTTGTAGACATACACTAAGACTGGAGTGTTGGAAATCCCTACAGGGAGGGGCCACAAGGAGGAATGTTTCCACCTTGACGGGCTGCCCAAACTGCTGAAACTAGGTAGCTAAAATTCGGAATGTAAGTTCCTCCTCCTGTGTAGATGTTCGCTGTGATGGGATTTTTAGAAATTTCTATCGGGAGGGCCAAGAAGGGGAAAGTCACCCCATTGAGGGCCTGCCTAAAACCTAACTAACTCACCGACAAGGTACTTTTTTCGATTTTGGGATAGGAACATGGTAAAAATGGGGGTCGAAATGGAAAAATATCCTGATAACGGCATGCTCAAATCGCTGAGCCAAATAAGTTTGGTATGAAGGTTCCTCCTCTATCGTAGATATCTGCGAAGACAGACTTTTTGGAAGTTCCTACAAAGAGCGGCAAAAAGGAAAAAAGTCTCCCCTTGATGACCTGTCATTACCCCTTTACCGAGAAACCTGAGATTTAAAATATATGTCCCTAGAGTATAGCCTAACTTACTAGGAAAGTACTTTTTTTAATTTTGGGCAAGGATTTTATAAAATGGGGGCTCAAAAAGGCAAAGTGGCCCTTTAACGGCTTGTCCAAACTGCTGGAACTAGGAAGCTGAAATTTGTTATGTAACTTACTAGGAAAGTACTTTTTGTAATTTTGGGCAAGGATTTTATAAAATGGGGGCTCAAAAAGGCAAAGTGGCCCTTTAACGGCTTGTCCAAACTGCTGGAACTAGGAAGCTGAAATTTGTTATGTAGTTTCATCCTCCGGCGTAGACGTTCGCCAAGATAACATTTTTTGGAAATTTCAACCGGGAGGGGCAAAAAAATGAAAAGTGTCCACCTTGACGGCCTGCCCAAAACTGCTGGAACAAGGAATCGGAAATTCGGTGCGCAGGTTACTCCTCCTGCTTGGACGTTCGACTAGACGGCATTTTTGAAAATTCCTGCCGGGAGGGGTAAAAAGGGAAAAAGTCTCTCCCTTGACAGCCTGGCCAAACTGCTGGAACTAGGGAGTTGAAATTCTTCCTCAAACGCAGACGTCCCATTAGACGGCATTTTTGGAAATTCCTACCGGGAGGGGTAAAAATTGAAAAATTTACCCCCTTGATGGCCAGCCCGAACCCCGTTTTCATGTTCCATTATTTGCAAAATAAATAATAAAATGTTTAATGAAATTTATTAATAACAATAATAAGTTATTTTCAAAGAAAATAACTACACCTAGTATAACGATATCGCTTAGTTATGTCCAAATAATAACCGTATAATTTTTGTTTTGTTCGAATGAAAAATAATTTTGTCATTGGTGCGATTTTTTTGACCGGCATACACTGAGGCAGCATGTTATATATATTTGATTATTTTTACGGGGAGGAACAAAAAGGAGTAAAGAACCCCTTTTAATTACCTGTACAAACACTTTACGCAAGGAATATGAAATTTAGCATTGAAACACACTCTACAAAAAGGTTAAAAAAATTTATTAAAAGAGAAGAAACCTTCGAAGGAAAGTGCAATTTATATATTCCGATATTTAAAGTGCCTTTTACGAAGCATCGGTGGAAGTAACCGACGCAGTAAACTTTCCAACTGGATATGAGAATTTACTTGAATTGCCAGTTCTACATTTACAATTAAATGAACTTTAAGGCACGTTAACAACGTAGTGGGCTTTGCCCGCTAGTTACTTCATATTTAATTATAACGCATTATGTTATCAACATTCGGTAATGCATTACTTTGTTTTAAAATAATAATAAATGTAATAATGCCATACCAAGTAATGCATTATATAATCAACTATCGGTAACTGTTTATTATGTGGTTCTTAATAATGCTGAAGGTAATGAGTATACATTAAAAATAAAGGCCTTATGTAACCAATTTAACTAAGATTCAAAATAATGCTGAAGGTAAGAGGTATTAATTACAAAGTAATGCATTATGTATCCAATTAACGGCAACTAATTGCTTATGTTGAATAATAATTATATCTGTAAGTAGTACATATTACAAGGTAATGCATGAGTTTATCGCACCCATTACGAAAGTTTTCCTGGGTAGTTGCCATTGCCGAAAAGACCATAAATAAATTTAAATATCTTGGGGGCGCATTAACTTACTTTCAATAGATCAATATCGTAGTAGTGAATTCGATAGATTGAAAGTTGTATTTTTGAGCAACTCTCAGAAAAAAAAAATTAATTTTAAAGTCAAAATGTTGAACACTTATAATACTTTGTAGGTAAAAACTGCTGCAAATGAATTTTAAAATAAAGGAAATTTAACTAATATTTCATTATTAGTTAAACTAATATTTAATTAAATTCAACTTTTGTTTTCATTTACTTTCAAATGTTACACTCAGGGAACTTCTGCAGTCAAAATTAGTTAGTTATTCAACTACACCTTTTGCAATTGTAATTCAGAAAATATCAATTAAAATTCAGAAAATATCAATTGAAATTCAGAATTTCCATTTGAAATTCAGAAAACGTCAATTGAAATTCAGAATTTCCATTTGAAATTCAGAAAAAATCAATTGAAATTCAGATTTTCCATTTGAAATTCAGAAAATATCAATTGAAATTCAGAAAATATCCATTGAAATTCAGCAAATATCAATTATTATTCAGAAAACATCAATTATATATATATATTCCTCTAACTCCCATTGGAGCATAGGGCGCTAATAACAGCAGATCGTCCAAGATACACCTAGTTGGTTCATTTCGGATTCTGTTGAACGTCTCCATGCTTGGTCTTCCATCTTGATGAAATGGATTACATCTAAGAGCTTGCTTTGAGACATTATCATCATTGCGACGTAATGTGTGTCCAATCCACTGCCACTTTCGTTTATGTATCTCCGTTGCTACCGGCATCTACACCTTTTGCAATTGTAATTCAGAAAATATCAATTGAAATTCAGAAAATATCAATTGAAATTCAGAATTTCCATTAGCAATTCAGAAAACATCAATTGAAATTCAGAATTTCCATTTGAAATTCAGAAAACATCAATTGAAATTCAGATTTTCCATTTGAAATTCAGAAAATATCAATTGAAATTCAGAAAATATCATTTGAAATTCAGAAAATATCAATTGAAATTCAGAAAATATCATTTGAAATTCAGAAAATATCATTTCAAATTCAGAAAATATCAATTATTATTCAGAAAACATCAATTGAAATTCAGAAAATATCAATTGAAATTCAGAAAATATCAATTGAAATTCAGAAATCGTCATTTGAAATTCAGAAAATATCAATTGAAATTCAGAAACCGTCATTTGAAATTCAGAAAATATCAATTGAAATTCAGAAAATATCATTTGAAATTCAGAAAATGTCAATTGAAATTCAGAAAATATCATTTGAAATTCAGAAAATATCAATTGAAATTCAGAAAACATCAATTGAAATTCAGAAAATATCAATTGAAATTCAGAAATCGTCATTTGAAATTCAGAAAATATCAATAGAATTCCAATTGATATTTTCTGAATTTCAATTGATGTTTTCTGAATATTAATTGATATTTTCTGAATTTCAAATGACATTTTCTGAATTTCAAACGATATTTTCTGAATTTCAAATGATATTTTCTGAATTTCAATTGACATTTTCTGAATTTCAAATGATATTTTCTGAATTTCAATTGATATTTTCTGAATTTAAAATGACGGTTTCTGAATTTCAATTGATATTTTCTGAATTTCAAATGACGATTTCTGAATTTCAATTGATATTTTCTGAATTTCAATTGATATTTTCAGAATTTCAATTGATGTTTTCTGAATAATAATTGATATTTTCTAAATTTCAAATGATATTTTCTGAATTTTAATTGATATTTTCTGAATTTCAAATGATATTTTCTGAATTTCAATTGATATTTTCTGAATTTCAAATGGAAAATCTGAATTTCAATTGATGTTTTCTGAATTTCAAATGGAACTTCTGAATTTCAATTGATGTTTTCTGAATTTCAAATGGAAATTCTGAATTTCAATTGATATTTTCTGAATTTCAAATGGAAATTCTGAATTTCAATTGATATTTTCTGAATTACAGTTGCAAAAGGTGTAGTTTGTTTTAGCTAGCAACTCGATATTCGATATTGTTCGGGGCCAAAAGATACGCAATATTCTTCTTAGGCAGCGATTTATAAAAGTTTGAAAGCGTTTTGTTATGTTGTTCGTAACCTTCCAAGTTGTACATCCATATAAGAGCACTGATTTTACATTTGACTCGAAAATACTAAGTTTGGTTCTTTGGCTTATTTTGTTATTTTGCCAGATTGGGGCTAGTATGCCAAAAGATGTCCTAGCCTTGTTTATTCGTGAAAACATCGATTGAAATTCAGAAAATATCAATTGAAATTCAGAAAATATCAATTGAAATTCAGAAAATATCAATTGAAATTCAGAAATCGTCATTTGAAATTAAGAAAATATCAATTGAAATTCAGAAACCGTCATTTGAAATTCAGAAAATATCAATTGAAATTCAGAAAATATCATTTGAAATTCAGAAAATGTCAATATAAATTCAGAAATATCATTTGAAATTCAGAAAATATCATTTGAAATTCAGAAAATATCAATTGATGTTCAGAAAACATCAATTGAAATTCAGAAAATATCAATTCAAATTCAGAAATCGTTATTTGAAATTCAGAAAATATCAATAGAATTTCAATTGATATTTTCTGAATTTCAATTGATGTTTTCTGAATATCAATTGATATTTTCTGAATTTCAAATGATATATTCTGAATTTTAAATGATATTTTCTGAATTTAAATTGACATTTTCTGAATTTCAAATGATATTTTCTGAATTTCAATTGATATTTTCTGAATTTCAAATGATATTTTCTGAATTTCAATTGATATTTTCTAAATTTCAAATGATATTTTCTGAATTTCAATTGATATTTTCTGAATTTCAATTCACATTTTCTGAATTTCAAATGACGATTTCTGAATTTCAATTGATATGTTCTGAATTTCAATTGATATTTTCTGAATTTCAATTGCTATTTTCTGAATTTCAAATGATATTTTCTGAATTTCAAATGATATTTTCTGAATTTCAAATGGAAATTCTGAATTTCAATTGATCTTTTCTGAATTTCAAATGGAAATTCTGAATTTCAATTGATATTTTCTGAATTTCAAATGGAAATTCTCAATTTTCTGAATTACAGTTGATATTTTTGAATTACAGTTGCAAAAGGTGTAGTATTTCAGTGAAGTTATTTTAAATTAAAATAACATTTATTTGTAGAAAAAAAGGAAATTTTAACTAACATCGTAATTACTCGCAATTACTTCTTAAAATACGAATCTTCCAAATTTTATGTGTTTTTTTTAATGATTTTTGCAAATTCGAAAGAAATTTTTGCAAAAACGGCATAAGCAAGAACATTTCTGGTGATCGCACCTTTTGGCTAACGTTGATTTTCACGAGGCGTGTGACAAAACAAATTGATTTGTATAATACCAGTTTATTTTAAATCCGTGATAAATGTATTATTGATTTTATTTTTGTCTTATACGATTATAAATAATAAAATATTGCATAAGTAGGAGTTAAAAAAAATAAAAATTAAAAATTCTAAATAGAATTTACAATTTTTATTTTTCAACCAATAGAGAAAAAACTTATGAAAAAAACCTTTCCTAGAACCAATGGTAGACAATTAATGCATTTTCAAGTGACACCGCATCACTATCTTATAACTAACGAAAACCACATGTCTTTAACAAAGCTATTATTTTTTCCCTATGTTGTAGTTGTGCTTATTTATTGAAGTTCCTTCAATAGGTAAAGCAATGATTCGTGCTTTTTAACATTCAAGCTTTTAATTCTATTTACAGAGATTATAACTACACAGAACGAATCTAAAAAAATCTAATTAAATTTTTAAACACTTTTCTCATACCAAATTTGTAAATACAAAAAAAAAGTTTTTAAAAAGGCACCAACAAAGAAATTTTGTAAATCCAAAAAAAATTTATTTTATTTTTTGTAACTTTGAATTTTTATTTTTAAACAATTTTTATATGAAAGATTTACAAATTTACAAATGAGTTACAAAAATTTCAAACAAAAAAATTGTTGGGAATAAAATTTCAATTTAAAAGAAAATGTGATTGCTTTTACAAATTCCAATTGTTGGTGCCTCCTGTTTTTTCTGTGTAAAGCAAAGAAACTTTTACATGGTTGTTTGTTTTTGTGTACAAAAATAACACTCATTGTAACAATCTTCAGATCAACTAAAAATCTACAATAAAATTATAAATTTTGTAAAACACTTGATACTACATATCGAAACATATAACTGAAATGTAATCCATGCTTTAGAAATTAGCTGGATACATGATTTTTATATCACCCATATATACATACATATTAATTTTCATAGTGGTACATAAGGAAACTCCCTGATTAAATTTGAAAATTTTTTGTGTGAAATTTTAAAATTTCGCGAAATTCCCGACTCCGATTTGAAATTTGATTTCATATTCGTAATATACACCTAAAAATATTATTAGATTTGCTATACTTATATATATGGGCAAATCTATGGAACCGGGCGATTCCATATAGCTCGGGATTTAAACCATTTTAATAACAATATATATTATTTTTGATGGTATCAGCATTTTCGAGGCAACGAATTTAATCAGGCGGACATCTAAAATTTTAATATTTATAATCATAACGTGCTCTACTCAGTTAAAAACTACCCTAATTTACCTTAATTTTGCTTGTAACTTTCAAAAGTTTTTCAACTCTTTTGGGTATAACCTTTTCAGCATAGGAGAACATCGCCTGAAACTTTTGGTGGATAATAACACTGTTCATGTTTTTAACACGAAATTTGTGGTACTAACGTGAAAACCATATGGTTGTGATTGGATGAGTCCCCTGGCTACTACTCCACCGATGAAAGTGCAAATTTGGCTCATTGGGAAAAATTTATGGCGTTTTATTTGAATTTCGGTCAATTCGTCAATTTTTGACCATTTTCAGCCCATTTAAGTCGCTTTTCCTGTATTCAAAACTTCTTGTGTTATCTTTATACGGCTCACAATTACTATTTCCACCATTAGAACGCACATTTCAACTGAGAAAATCAAAATTTTTAGCCTATTTTCATGATTTTTGCCCATTTTTCATCGATTTTCCCCATTTTTGTGCTGTTTTTATCCGCTTTTTTGTACTTCTTGCGCAAACTTATCGACATAATTCTTACCGTTTTTCCTTTTTACAATATATTATGCAATATTATTGCCATTTCAAGCAACTCAACACACTTTTTAAATACAAAAACCATCGTTTTTAACGCTTTTTCGGATGATTTTCGGGGTTTTATTGTTTTAAATAAATGTTTTGTGGTTGAATACATTTTTTCGGTATAAAAATTAATGGAAATGCGTGTTTCTCCGTATTAATGTAATTCATTTTAAATTGGCAATTGAAATAGAGAAATAAGCAATGGAATATCATTCTTTATCCTCCAATTCCAGCAAAGATCTGCCAAAAGTGAATCTAATTTTTTTCCACTATACCAGTGTTCCAACTGTGCTGATACCTGGTAGAAACGTTCCCCATGCTCGTCTGGATCAGACGGCAACTGACGCTCGAAGTGATCCTGGTGGTGATGCATAAAATGCACTTTCAACAACATTCGAACACCGATGTTTTCGAAAGATTGCAGCATATCATCAACAATGGCACGCCAATTGTCCACTCGATGAATGCCGATAACTTTTTCGATCACTGCTTTCAGGCTATCCCAAGCGATGAGTTCCTCCTCTTGAAGAACATTGTTGAAGTCTTCATCCATCATCAGTTTGCGAATGTCTGGGCCATTCAACACACCTGAAATAAATATATGATTTTATATAAAAACTTTCAAGAATACTTCATCTTTGTTTGGCGGAAAAAGAATTCCAAATATTTATTTACCTTCTTTAATTTTCGCTTCACTCAAGCGTGGAAAAATGTACTCCAATCGTCCAAAAGCCAATCTATTTCCACGAACCAGTAACGCTTTGATGAAATTTTTCATTAACCCAAGTTTAATGTGCAATGGTGGCAGCAATACCTTATCCATCGGCACCAACTCCTCGTGGATAACGTTCTGCTGCCCGATTAGACGATTTGTTCTCGGTAACCAATCTCGTTTTTGATACTGTGGTGTATATCGCGAACCCCACGTACACAAGTAGCACATATTTTTAGTATAACCAGTTTGAAGGCCACAGATAAGTGCAACCACTTTCAAATCAGCGAATATTTTCCAACAATGTTCATGGTATTTCACAGAATCCAATATTAGTTTCATGGAATCATATGTTTCCTTTGTTTTCACGGCAAGCGCAATTAGCACAGAGTTTTTTGTATTATCGAAATACAGCAGCACAGCCTTGAGACTGCTCTTCGATCCATCGATGAACAACCGCCATTGGTCCGCATTGTACGTGTAATTCATGGCCGACATCAAACCATCGATATCATTACAGTACGTAAATGAATTGTTTTCGTTGCGAGTAAAAAACGGTAGAAATTTATGCTGTCGACCACGCGAACCGAACACTTTAACTTCTGGTGACAGGATGTTCACAGCTTTAAGATGTTGAGCAAGAATTATGGTTTTATTTTGTGATGTTGGCGTAATATTTGATGGCTAATACAAAGAAAAATTCGATTCTGGCTCCGATGGTGGGATGTATTCTTCAGTTGGACTGGTTTTTCTCGGGATTGGCAATGGCGGAGAATGGGGAAGAGTGGTTTGAGCTGACGGAACACTTTGGTAAATATATTCCATCGCCTTTCTTCTGTTCATACCCACAACATTATTTTTACATACGTAGCACATGTTTTTTTCGTGGTCGACTGGCTCTGACCAAATCATCGGTATTCCATATGGCATGCTTTCCCGTCGACCTGTTTGCCAATCATACAAACGTGCTACACACGATGAACATGCTATTTTAGGCACCCAGTCAACATTACGAATCACTGGAATATTGAAGTACTGCTCGTACAATGTTGCAATTTCATCAGTAATTTTTTTCTTAGAGGACATAATGGTCCACTTTCCGCACATATAACAGTAATGATTGAAGTTTTTCAGGCATTCATCCATTTTTTACCGTAAAAATTAATCACTTCAAACTGGAAACTTTATTTATACTTTTATTACTTTTTCGTCATTTTAAAAAAATCGTACTTTACGCGTTCGGAGACACTTGTTGAATGACAAAAATCGATCAATGAACATCTATAAATACTACGTAAGTTTCAATATTTTACTGAGAGGTACTTATGAATTGGCGCATCTTTTAAGGGTGGCTATATACCTGATTCGTGTGCGTTTGTGTAAAAAAAATTTGTGTAAAAAAATCATGCAGGTAGCCAACGGAAAAAACCCAAATAAATAAAAAAGTACACTTTCCTTTTTTCCTTTTAATTGTCCACGCACATTACCGAAAAAGCGTAAAAAACGATGGTTTTTGTATTTAAAAAGTGTGTTGAGTTGCTTGAAATGGCAATAACATTGCATAATATATTGTAAAAAGGAAAAACGGTAAGAATTATGTCGATAAGTTTGCGCAAGAAGTACAAAAAAGCGCATAAAAACAGCACAAAAATGGGGAAAATCGATGAAAAATGGGCAAAAATCATGAAAATAGGCTAAAAATTTTGATTTTCTCAGTTGAAATGTGCGTTCTAATGGTGGAAATAGTAATTGTGAGCCGTATAAAGATAACACAAGAAATTTTGAATACAGGAAAAGCGACTTAAATGGGCTGAAAATGGTGAAAAATTGACGAATTGGCCGAAATTAAAAAAAAAACGCCATAAATTTTTCCTAATGAGGCAAATTGGCACTTTCATCAGTGGAGTAGTAGTCAGGGGGCTCATCCAAACACAACCATATGGTTTTCACGTTAGTACCATTTTACAACTTGAACAGTGTAATTATGATGTTAGAAAATCTTTCACTTGTTGAAAAAAATAGGTGCCCTCAATTAGGAACAAATGGTAGTTCTTTAAAATATGTAACTCTGTTTTTTTGAATAAAGAGTAATTTCAAAGATTTTTAATTTTTGCGCTTTCAGCCTCCATGTAATTAAAAAGTTTTTGACAGCGACATATAACTGACAAATAAAAAAAATAACTGAGGCCAAATTGATTAGTGTGCCTTTCGAAATAAAGAAGATATGGCATTAAAAATCTCTTCATGTCTATGAGTGAAGAACATAAAATTTTATATTTTTTGGAGAGCACATCCGCAGTTTGAGAAATAATTAGTTGCATTTTTTGCATAGAGTTTTGGAGCTAAAAGTGATGTAGAAAGGAAACGGATAATCTGATCATTTTAGCACTTACCCACAACAATATTAATGGCGATATATATCATATAAGCCAGATTTTAACCATTAATTCTTTTATCTGTGGATGTGCCAGTCAATTAAAAGTTGAATTTTTAGAGTATTTTGCAGCGAAAAGTGATATAGAGCATAAAAAACCGATCTCTTTAGCACTTTCATATGATGATAGTTATGATAACATCTACCGTTCCAGATTGATTGGACTCCATAACTCCTAAAACTGTGGATTTGCCTTCAATTTAAATTTTACATTTTAGCGATTTTTGGAGAAAGATATATTGTAGAGAATACAAAATTAATTAGCGTGTTTTTTAATCACCTGGATTTAGAATTTTTTATACAAAAAATGGATTTATTAAATCCAAAAAAAAAAGCTGGATTTAATAAATCCACAATAAAAGCACAAATATATGAAACAGCCTATTAATTTAATGTCAGAAAAAAATACGAATGGAAATTAAAAGAGAAACAAAAAAATTTAAAAACTAACAAATAAAAGGTTTTTCTTAAATTTATTTTTATGAAATATGTTTAGAAAAAAAACTACACCTCACCAAATACATATTTTTCATCTTGGACATCGAGAAATAGCTCAAATAGAAATGGCAATTTTTCACTCTACAGTAAGTAATTTAATTAAATCCAATTAGTGAATATTAAATATTGCAATAGAATTTTTCAATTGTGTAAAAATATAAATTGAAGTGATAAAACTGAAAAGGCAGACTGTTTATCGCTGTTTTATGTAAAATATAATTATGAATTAAAAGTTAAAGTAGAATCCTTCATCATCGAATTCGGTACTAAAAATTAGGGTGAAAGAAGAGTCGGACAGAAATTTTTTTAAAATAGGAATAATCTAACCCCATCTGTTGAGCACTTTTAGAAATACTTTTTGGATTTATTAAATCCAAGTGATTAGAAAAAACGGCTAATATAACCCATTTAGCACTTTCAAATAATAATAGTAATGAAGATATGTACCATTCAAGACATATTTGACCCCATAATTCTTTAAACCGTGGATGTACCATTCAGTTTTGTGCTACAATTTTGGGGCGAACTCTATGTGGGCACTAGGTCTAAACATAGACCGATTTAAACCAAAATCAATAGAATTTGTTATAAGTTGGTCTACCAAATTTCAACAAAATATCTTAATATTTGCGAGCTGTAGCATGCGCACAAGAAAACATGGAGAGACAGACGGACGGAAGGAAAAATTATAAAACCAACAATACTTAAAATCAATAATGGAAATATAGCGCTTAGGCTGGGTCGATTTGTGGGGAGGCAAAAAAATCGCCCATGGCTCAGGGAAAATCGTATTCTAGGGATCAAAATAAGAAACTTTGCCGAAGGAACCATACCTCTAAAACGAATTCTACTACCCCCAACTGTTGACTTTTGTCCCGTAGGGTCAAGTTTTGAAAAATCCCACTTTGACCCATTTAGAGTGCCCCAATCGAGTCCAAATGTATGACCGACCCCCACTAACTTTGGAGGGCCGATCCACCCATGCCAGTGGTACACCTCCTGGAACTCCCCTGGGGGGTTCCCCATACAAACATTTTAAAAAATCACCATTTTTGGCACTTTATTTTATTATTTTTTATTTATTTTATTTATTTTTATTATTTTATTTATTTTTTCTCTTTAGAAATTTATTTAGTCAGAACATATGTAAATGAAAAAATTAATTTAACTTAGTAATAGAAAAGAAAATAAAAAAATTACTATTTGAAGTCTTTTTTGCTTTCAAGTCTGGGCATTTTTTCTTTTCTATTACTAAGTTAAATTAATTTTTTCATTTACATATGTTCTGACTAAATAAATTTCTAAAGAGAAAAAATAAATAAAATAATAAAAATAAATAAAATAAATAAAAAATAATAAAATAAAGTTACAAAAATGGTGATTTTTAAAAATGTTTGTATGGGGAACCCCCCAGGGGAGTTCCAGGGGGTGTGCCACTGGCATGGGTGGATCGGCCCTCCAAAGTTAGTGGGGGTCGGTCATACATTTGGACTCGATTGGGGCACTCTAAATGGGTCAAAGTGGGATTTTTCAAAACTTGACCCTACGGGACAAAAGTCAACAGTTGGGGGTAGTAGAATTCGTTTTAGAGGTATAGTTCCTTCGGCAAAGTTTCTTATTTTGATCCCTAGAATACGATTTTCACTGAGGCATGTGCGATTATTAAATCGACCCGCCCTAATAGCGCTACTATACGTTTTCGAATAAACTTGCCGTGATGATTGCAAAATCTGTTTCGCATAGTTTGGGGACATAGCCAAAAATGTGCTCAAACTATGCTTTACATTAGTCAAAAACGTCTTCAAAGTATTCGAAAGACCTAGAAAGAGTTTGAGGACAGTCCTCAAAATCATTCTAGGTCTAGAGCATAGTATCAAGACATTTTTGACTATTATACACATTTTTGGCTATGTGGCTATGTCTCACCCCCCCCCCCCCCCCCCAGTTTTATTGGAAACGGTTCCAAACGCAAGAAATCGATTTTTTTTTTTGGAAAACGTTAACCCGATCCGAAATTTGGACGAAAATGGCCTATTTTGGCAAAAAAGTGTATTACTATTAAAAATTCCAAAATCTGGAAATTTCGAAAAAAATTATTTTTTATTTCATTTATTCATTTAATATAGTCAAAATGATTCAGACATGAAATTTTGACTTTATCGGATATCATTAACCCACTTTAGCCTGGAATCCAAAATGACCCGCGAATTTGATAAAAATGCAAAAACGTGTTTTTTTTTAAATTAATTTTAAAAATTTTTTTAAAATCCCTAATTTGGAGATGTCGATTAGTATTTGTACCACATCATAATAGTTGATATTAAAGAAAAAAAAAATAAATTGGAAAAATGATAATTCGAGTTTGTGTTTGGAGCTACTGCTTTCCAGGACATTTTACAAAAATTGCTCATTTTGTCAAAAATTTAACAAAATTTGAATGTTTTCATTAAATTTTACACAGTTTTCGGAAGAACATCACTTAAATTTGGTTAGACTATAATTATCTTTACATTTGTTTAAAAAATTGTTAACCCTTAGTGGCCTGGGGTCAGAAAAGACCCATGAAACTTAATATTAATTATTAACCCACTAGCAAATTTACAGAATAACATTTTTCAGATTTTTTTTAAATTGGATATGCGATAAAAAAAATTTCCACTTGATAAAAATAATTACTTTATGTAACATGATCCATATAGGGTTAATTTTTACACTTTTGGCAAAAATGAGCCACTAGGAAATTTACAGAATAACATCTTTCATAATTTTCGGAAAAATATCGATTCAAATAGATCAAAAACATCTTTTTTCCACTTGATTAAAATTATTTTGTGTAACTTGATCCATATATGTTTTCACTTTTCGGCAAAAAAGCCCAGTTGGAAATTTTCAGAATAACGTCTTTCCAAATAGAAAGAAATAAATGCATAATAAACAAAATGTTTTAATTAGAATCTAATACGATTACAAAACTAAAATTGCTATTAATATATACTTTTGACCAGACCTTTTTAATCCTTAAAAATAAGAATTGCGCTTGTTCGTTAGTTTTGTACCCTATATATCCAAATTTACTAAAAATCTGATAAATGTTATTTTGTAAATTTCTTAGTGGGTATTTTTCTGTGAAAAGTGAGAATATTAACCCTATATGGATCAAGTTACTCAAAATAATAATTTTTATCAAGTATAAAAAATGTTTTTTATTCATTCAAAGTGATATTTTGCCGAAAATTATGAAAGGTGTTATTCTGTAAATTCCCTAGTGGGGTTTTTCTGGCCAAAAGTATAAAAATTAACCCCATATGGATCACGTTACATAAAATAATTATTTTTATCCAGTTGAGATTTTTTTTATCAATTTAATGGCTTTAAATTATCGTAGTCATAATTAATTTTAAGTTTCATGGGTCTTTTCTGACCGCAGGCCGTTTTCCAAAAAAAAAATCGACTCCTTCTATTTCGGACCATTTCCAATAAAACTGGGGGGTGTAATGACAAATCTATTTTTAAGGGACACTCTAACATATGTATATGTTTTTTTCATTTTTTCCATTATGTTTAATTAATTAAAAATAATATAACATTTTAAATTCCAATTGCGATAAAAAATTTTTTTGGAGATTTTTTTATCAGACCATAATTATTTTCATAATGGCATATTTGTAGGGTTGTGGAGCGCGAAAATTTTAACTTTTCTTTTTCTTTACCAGTCTATTGTCCACAGATGTAACTCCTTTAGCAACATGTCATTCTTAACTTACAAGTTTTTAAAAACATTTGATTTAAATTTTTTAAATCGAGTATTAATTTGATATTCACAAACTCTTAAAAAATTAACCAATAAAACTTCCGAACATCTGAATATGGTATCCGAAATGATGCAAGGTAAGATGTTTAATATATTAGCAGATAATATGCATTGGATACCCAAATAATACCAAGGATTTTCAGTGATTTCAAAATATAAATTTTTGCAAATATTTTGATTGACTAAAAAATATTTACCAGTCAGAATACTTAAAAAACAAACCAAGTCAAAATGTACTACATCATAAAATGTTTAAGGAGATATATTAAATACGTTTTATATGAGCTCTTATTCAAAAATCTTTGATTTTCCAGACTCAATATTTGGGAAATTTTAAAGGCCGCAAGTACCAATTTTAATCAAATCGGGAGAGGGATGAGAACAGCCGTTGATTTATTTTATGTATTAGGTTCGTTCTTCAGCAACCAAGAGCTAGTAACTAACATATTTCATAGCTACTGCAAATATTACCAGTTTATTTTTCAACTTACCAATTGCTGAATAGCTTGTTCCACCAATTCTCGGAAGGAGTATCCGGGATGTTTCTTCCATAAATGATGTACCAATTTAGCAATAACTTCTGTATCAGTATCGGATTCAAACTCATGACCTCTCTTTTCTAAATAGGTCTTAACATCTTTGTAGTTTGTGATAATGCCATTGTGTACAACTACAAAACTATTGTCAATATCTGAACGTTGAGGATGAGAATTTTTTTCGCATGGTACACCATGAGTAGCCCAACGTGTGTGAGAAATACCGACATGTGTACTAATGGGTTCTTCGTAATCTTTTCCGCTAAAATCTTAATTAATCAAAACAAAATTTGTTATTGTTAACGAGTCAAAATAATATAAATATGTAATTAATTTAATCTTACTATTTGCTATGGCATCTTCCAAAACTTTAACTTTGCCCACACTTTTAACCATAACCGTATCTTTGCCATTAAGAGCATCAATGGCTACACCAGTTGAATCGTAACCACGATATTCCAAACGCTTCAATCCCTGGACCAATAGATCTAAAACTTCCGCACGAGATTTTGGTGTCAAGTAGTTGAGATAAGCAAAAATTCCTTAAAGAAAGAGATGATGTATAAATTTTATTAATTGTAAAAGAATATATTAGAAGACCACAGTTATTTATTATAATGGTATTGTGGTATATATAAATAAGATAAGACCATACGTATAAAATTTATTTTTCTATTGTACACTCAAAAAAATGAATGTAAAATAACTAAATACTTTAAATCGTGCCATTTTTCATGTAAAATAAGCGAATTTATGCACGAAACCTTTGAAAAAATAACTAACACGTTTTGCTCTACAAAAGTACTTACATACATATGTTTATAAACATGATTTTAAGTTTGTTGACTAATGCTAATGCCAAAAAATTTCATAACTATGTAATGCTACACACAGAAAATAAATTGGTTGGAATTCTATCGGAACAAACGAAATGTTTTCGTTATTCAATAATTTTAATTGCAGTTATTTCAAATTCATCATCAGGAAAGTTAAATTTATTTGTGAACAGAAAATATATACGATGAACCAAAACACTGTCACGTTATCCAAAATATTGGCTTTTTTAACCAATATTGAAAAACTACTAACTTCTACATTACCTTCAATACCAACAACCACCAATTTATCGAAGATTTAGTCATTTGAATAAAATATCGGCAGCTCAAATTTAGTCTCAGTTATGTTTCAATAAAATCGACCACTCTATCCAAACAAAGTATTAGTTTTTCCAATCAATTTAAAGTTTTTTTTGACTAAATCTTAATTAATTAATTTCCATTATTTTGGTAATTATAATAATATATTGAGACCAGGAACAGAAATTTTATTTATCATAATAAAATTTTGGAATATGTCATATTTTTTCGTTTCATACATATGCATATTTAAATTCGAAGTTAGACAACAACTAAATGCAATTATCTGTGGCGCGGGGGTAGAGACCAGATTAGGAAAATAAACTGTACACAACATGTAGGGTAGGGTACGGCTAAAGCCCCGTTCACATTATCACACAAGCGATTATATGTGACCTTCTCCGAGAAAGGGGACCTAGTGTGTGAGAATGAAGTTTTGAGAAGAACGCATTTAAAGTTTCATAACGCATTATCACTTTGAACACCAAGTTCGTTTTGTACGTTTTTTCTCCCTTTTCTCGGAGAAGGTCACATATTTTTCTTTACACAAGTATGACAAAAAGTATGCTGAAATTGTCTGGTTGTCAAAAGAGTATAAAAGAAAATCTTTTCAGTTATTAAAACAGTTATTTTTTCTTATATTATTACTTTTTTCACCATTAGTTGTTTTTAATCTTTGTTTACATTTATTTGTGAATAACACAACACTAATGTTGAGACAAGTGGTAACTGTATGAAATATTTCAAAAAATAAATCTTGTCAAAAAAGTGTGACCGCTTTCTAAAATGTGTGCACCCATTTTGACATGTGTGTAACGAACAGTGTTCACACTATTATACATTTTCGTTATACAACACATTTATGACATGTATAACACACTTGTGTGATAATCTAAATGGGGCTTAAGGAACATATACCGTATCTATAGTTTTAGCGGTTGTGTGTTTGTACGCAAACCGAATGCGGTACACTTCGATTGTTTGATAAACGCAAACGCTACGATTATTTACTGTACTTTCAACACATGTTCACACCCGAAGCGTACCGAATTCGGCTTGTGTTTATAAACACTAATTGGAGAGAATAGCGTATGTGTTTTCTACGCAACCAATACGCTGTGTTCGCGATATGCGGTACGCAACCCTAAAAGTACGGTTCGTTAGAGCATATTTTCCTACTCTGGTAGAGACAGAGCCTTATAGCCTTACGGTGGATCTCATACTGTAGGTTTAACTTTAACTTAACTAAAAAGAAAAGAAAATGTCAAAAAAAATGTACACAAAACAACAACAAAGTTTTGGGTTAACTATTAACCTAAGTTTAAACCTGCAGTATGAGACCCGCCGTTAGAGATCTGAGTTCAAACCTCAACCAAGGCATTATACTTTTTTTAATAATTTTATTATTGATTCAAATTAAAAGACACATTTGATTTTCTGTTGTTAATATAATTTTATTCATAAACAAAATATTCCAATTTTCAACCTGAAGAATTCAAGTTTGAAATTTGACAAAAAAAATATATATCGAGTTTAGCCTAGAAGAAAAGCAATGGGCTGATAAACAGAAGGTCGCCGGTTCTATCCCGGTTCGAGACATAATTTTTTTTTTTTTTATTCAAATTGAAAGTCACAAGTGTTTTTGCCGAAAAAACAAAATGTTCAAACCTGAAGAAATTCAAATTAAATTTGAATAAAAAAATTTAAATAGAGCTTAGCTTTGAGGAAAAGCGATTAGCTGACAAGCGGAAGGTCGGCGGTTCTATCCCAGTTAGCGACATAAAAAATTTTTAATTTTTAAATAAATTTTGTGGAACGTGTTATTCTATTTATACACTCACAATATATTTTCCATAACCGATTGAGGTTTAAATATTTGAAAAATAATAGTTAAAGTTTGTTTACAATTGAAGAATCAATTAAAATACATTGAAACATATTGTTTAACTTTTTTATCAGTCAATAAAAAACAAACCACAAAAAATATTTATCGTCTGTAGAAGTTGATATTTTCAGTCAAATGTTCTATTTTTAGTTTTCTATTTTTAGAAAAAATAATTTAAATAATTTCGTTGTTTTCGGTTTTCTTTTTTGTTAAAAAAGTTTCTTTATATACAAAATTATTTCAATTCAAATTACAAGAAATTCTTTACTCATACACACAAACATAGCCAATAAAACTATGAACATGTGTGTAGTGTTTTGAAAATTCAAAAAAAAAAAACTTTCAAATATGAAAAAACAAACCACAAAATAATTCAAACAAAAACAATCCAAACACGATTTTTATTTTTTCAAAAATAATAAAAGTTATTTTGCGATTTTTGTTCTTTATCAAAAAATAACAATTAAGAATATAAATTAAAAGCCATAGAACCAATGACTTCAATATTTATAATATCCTGATGATGTCAACTAGTGTTAATAAAAGATTGAACATTGATTTAAAGTGAGTAAATATGTATATTCCAGCAACTTCCGGCAATCAATTTAGGTCAATTTTTAATTTTTATTTTATTATCAAATAAAAAAGTTAGTGCTTAATTTTTTCAAAAAAATCATTCTGTAACTTTTATAAAAAGTTTTAAAATAAAAATCAAAAAACAACAGAAATTTATAGAGTAAAATATAAAAAATTGAAAAAATTAAAATCTTTGCCAAACTTTGTGATTTTTTTGTGCAATATGATTTATACAATATAGTGCATTATTGAAATATGATAATTAAATAAATTTGGGTGGTGACTTTTATAGAAATATAACAGTTATTTTGGGTCTCTGGTTTTAATACTTTATTGGAGCAAAAATTTTGTTTGCTCTATCTCGCTACCAATTGGCCTTGTATCTCGAAAACTAAGCGAGATAGAGTAAAACGGAGAAAATTACAAATACAAGTTTCAATGAACGTTCACGTTCCTATTATTCACATTAGGTAGGTCCGGGAGCGATTCCCAGAAATCAATTTTTATGAAACAGCCGCAGGGTGGCCCATTTTTGTTGCATTTATAGGAAAATATAAATTAATACACTGATTGATGTATAATTTTATTGACTTTTCTTTGAGTGTTAGTGTCATTAAACGTAGTATTATCTTGTTTTTAAATACATAGCCTTATAATATTGTTTGTAATTAAATTAAAAAATATTGTTTGTAATTAATTTAAATAATATAGTCTGTAAGGATTTAAAATCCATAGACTTAATTAAATAAATAAATAAGATAATAAGAATTTCGTTCCCCACTTCATTTCATTGCGTTCCCTGATTTTCCGATCCATTGTCGGAGTATATTAATTTGTATTATCAAGTAAATTATTAAAAAATAAATATAAAAAATGTCACATTTTTAATATTTATTTTTCGTTATATCTTTGGCATTTACTGTCGGATCCTAATTTACCAGATCTCAGTTGCTACTACCCTAAGGTACGACCCTAATGTCAGAAAATTAAAGCTCGCAAAAAATCATTAAACTTTTGCAAAGAAAGCAGAAATTTTTTTGTTGCCCAAAGTAGGGGTCGCATTTTAAATTTTTTTTATTGGATTTTTCCTTTATAGCAAAACACTTGTATCCTCTAGACAAAAAAATCGATATATTACAATTTAAAATCCGACAGTAAATGCCGAAGCTATAACGAAAAATGTAAAATGGCGACCTCTACGTTTGGGAAAAAAATTTTTTTTTTGCAATTGCTTTGGAAAAATACTTTATATTTGAGGGTGTACCGCTCACTTTTTTTTTGCCTGTAAGGTGGTACGGTCTAATGTACACTTTCTTATTATTCACTTGAGATTGGTCAGAGTGCGATTTTTATAAAACAGTCACAGGGTCCCAGCTAAAAATCGACACATATGAATCCATACAGGCTAAATGTATGTTCGTGCATGCTCATAAATATGCATTCATGTCCACATATGGATACATAAATCTCCATACATGCATCATATAAGGCCACACATGTCCATTAACGAAATTTGAGGTAATATCTACATGTGTGTATATTAGACCGTACCTCAAAAACAAAGATCGTCGTACAACCTCCAATGTGAAGTATATTTGCAAGGCAATTTCAAAAAAAAATTTTTATTGTTTTTTTTTTTTGCTGAACGGGTCGCCTTTTTAATTTTTCGTTATAGCTTCGGTATTTAGAGTTGGATTTTAACCCTCTAATGCACAAGGCCGCCTAAAGGCGGTCTTCAGATTTTAAATAGTTTTTGGCTAAATAACAATATTTTATTAAACAAGTTGAATACAACTTGAAAACTTAACTAAAAAATTTACTTTTTAAAACAGAAAAAAATATTTGAAAAATTGCCAAAAGTACATTTACGATCTGGCGTACATTACCGATAATATTAAAGCTAGTTTAAAGTCTCTAATTGTAAAATCAGTTAAAATTTTTTCTCCAGGACTCACAGGATAACACCAGGATACGTTTTACAAATATCTCTCTAACTCAAAAACTAGCCAACAGATTTTCTTAGAATTAAACACAGATTATATACTTACAATTAGAGGTAGTAGTAAGCAGAACTAATACGTCTTCAACCTTTGTTATGCTATATCGCCTAAATAAAGCGATAAATTAAAATTTTAATATTTGTTCCATAGTAGATTTTCAACGCCAAATATATGGTTTAAATATTATTGTAATCAGAAGAAAGAGCATTAGAGGATTAAAGTGGGATATATCGATTTTTTGCCTCGAGGAGACCAGTATTTTGCTATAAAGGAAAAATCCAATGAAAAAAATTTAAAAAGGCAACCCCTGCGTTCGGGAACCAATATATAAAAAAGTTTAAAGACTTTTTGCGACCTTTAATTTTCTGACAGTAGGGTTGTACATTAGGGTTGTAGCAACTGAGATCTGCTGGGTAACTACTAGAACGGGATACTTGAGGTCAATGGCCCTTAGAGCTGGTCTCCTCGAGGGAAAAACATCGATGTATCATACTTTAAAATCGGACTGTAAATGTCAAAGATATAACAAAAAATGTAAAATGGCGACCCCTACGTTCGGCAAAAAATAATATAAACTTTTTTTGAAACCTCCTTGCAAAACTACTTCATATTGGAGGGTGTACGGCGCACTTTTTTTTTGCCTGTAAGGTGGTTCATTAGGGTTATGACTAAATTAATAATAAAAATCGTGTTTGCAGGTCATTTTGCCAAAAAAAAACTTCCGCACCAAATGCAATTTCTAAAAATAATTTTTGCTCGGGGATATTGTTTAATTTACATAACAAATTATTACAAAAATTAATGTAAACGACAAAAAATTTATCCAAAAGTCCCCCCAAAAATGTTTCGTAATTTTTACCATAAATAGCTTTTAATAATCATCGTTTGAGTCTCATTTGTTTAAAACTTCGGAGAAATATTTTAATTTAACTAAAACCACATAGACCAAATTTCAAACCTTTTGGTGCGGGAACTTTTTTAACAGCAGCGAAAAAGTAAGATTGCGTTTCTTAATAGTTTTTTATGGCTTTTTGGTTAGGGCATGTAAAATTTGATGTTTGCAAAAAAAATCAAAAAATTATAACCCTAGTGTACATGTATGAACACTAGACCGATTCACGAAAAAAAGTAAAAAAAAGTGCCCCTCTCAAAATGAACCTTGTTTTGTTTTATGATGATTCCCAAAATATTTCGGGTGTAGAAATGAGATCTGACGAGCTGGACCATTTTCAAAAAAGGTATTTTTTTTAGTTTTTGTAAGAAATTTGCATCTTAGCTGAAGACAACATACTCAATATGGGTATCAGTGACAGAGGCGCGTCCAGCGGTATATCTCTATATATAAAAGAATAACGTGACTGACTGACTGACTGACTCAACATCGCCCAGCCCAAACCGCTGAAGCTAGGAAGTTGAAATTTGGTATGTGGGTTCCTCTTTCGGGGTAGACGTCCGCTAAGACGGGATTTTTGGAAATTCCTACCGGAACGGGCAAAAAGGGGGAAAGTGTCCCCCTTGACGGCCTGCCAAAACCCCTTTGGCTAGAAAGCTGAAATTTAAGATATGTGTTCCTTGGAGTAGGGGCTAACTTTTTTGGAAGTACTTTCTAGAATTTTGGACAGGGACGTTGTAAAAATGGGGGTTAAAAAGGGGAAAAATGCCCCCCTTGACGGCCTGCCCAAACCGCTGGAGGTAGGAAGTTGAAATTTCGTATAAAGGTTCCTCCACTATCGTAGACATCCACCAAGACGGGAGTTTTGGAAATTTTTACAGGGACGGGCAAAAAGGGGAAAAAGTCTCCCCCTTGACGGCCTGCTCAAACTGCTGGAGCTATGAAGTTGAAATTTGGTATGTAGGTTCCTCGACCGGTGTAGACGTCCGTTGAGACGGCATTTTTGGAAATTCTTATCGGGAGGGGCAAAAAGGGGACAAAAAAAGTACCTTTTTCCAAAAAAAGTACCTTTTCCCAAAAAAAGTACCTTTTCCCAAAAAAAGTACCTTTTTCCCAAAAAAAGTACCTTTTTCCAAAAAAAGTACCTTTTTCAAAAAAAAGTACCTTTTTCCAAAAAAAGTACATTTTTCCAAAAAAAGTACCTTTTTCCAAAAAAAGTACCTTTTTCCAAAAAAAGTACCTTTTTCCAAAAAAAGTACCTTTTTCCGAAAAAAGTACCTTTTTCCAAAAAAAAGTACCTTTTTCCAAAAAAAGTACCTTTTTCCAAAAAAAGTACCTTTTTCCAAAAAAAGTACCTTTTTCCAAAAAAAGTACCTTTTTCCAAAAAAAGTACCTTTTTCCAAAAAAAGTACCTTTTTCCAAAAAAAGTACCTTTTTCCAAAAAAAGTACCCTTTTCCAAAAAAAAGTACCTTTTTCCAAAAAAAGTACCTTTTTCCAAAAAAAGTACCTTTTCCAAAAAAAGTACCTTTTTCCAAGAAAGTACCTTTTTCCAAAAAAGTACCTTTTTCCCAAAAAAGTACCTTTTTCCAAAAAAAGTACCTTTTTCAAAAAAAAGTATCTTTTTCCAATAAAAATACCTTTTTCCAAAAAAAAGTACCTTTTTCCAAAAAAAGTACCTTTTTCCAAAAAAAGTACCTTTTTCCAAAAAAAGTACCTTATTCCAAAAAAAGTACCTTTTTCCAAAAAAAGTACCTTTTTCCAAAAAAAGTACCTTTTTCCAAAAAAAGTACCTTTTTCCAAAAAAAAGTACCCTTTTCCAAAAAAAAGTACCTTTTTCCAAAAAAAGTACCTTTTTCCAAAAAAAGTACCTTTTTCCAAAAAAAGTACCTTTTTCCAAAAAAAGTACCTTTTTCCAAAAAAAGTACCTTTTCCAAAAAAAAGTACCTTTTTTCAAAAAAAGTACCTTTTTCCAAAAAAAAGTACCTTTTTCCAAAAAAAAGTACCTTTTTCCAAAAAAAGTACCTTTTTCCAAAAAAAGTACCTTTTTCCAAAAAAAATTCCTTTTTCCAAAAAAAGTACCTTTTTCCAAAAAAAGTAACTTTTTAAAAAAAATTACCTATTCCCAAAAAACATACATTTTTCCAAAAAAATAACTTTTTCAAAAAAAGTACCTTTTCCAAAAAAAAGTACCTTTTCCCAAAAAAAGTACCTTTTTCTAAAAAAATGTTCCTTTTCCGAAAAAACATACATTTTTTCAAAAAAATACCTATTTTCAAAAAAAGTACCTTTTCCAAAAAAAAGTACCTTTTCCCAAAAAAAATTACCTTTTTCTAAAAAAATTTTCCTTTTCCAAAAGAAGTACCTTTTCCAAAAAAAATACCTTTTTCCAAAAAACATACATTTTTCCAAAAAAAACACCTTTTTAAAAAAAAATACCTTTTCCAAAAAAAGTACAAATAAAGTACTTTGTAAAAACAAAGTATCTTTTTCCAAAAAATTTCGTTTTTCCAAAAAGTACCATTTAAAATAATATATAATTTCAAAAAAACTACTTTTTTTCCTCCCCCCACGGATATCTCCACTAAACAAGGTTTCTTGATATTCGGCATAGACGTGCGCTAAGACGGGATTTTTGGAAATTCATACCGGAACGGGTAAAAAGGGGAAAAGTCTCCCCATAAACAGTCTCACAAATTGGAAAAGTGCCTGCCAAAACCACTGGAGGTAAGAAGTTGAAATTTGGTATAAAGGTTCCTCCACTGTAGTAGACATCGACTAAGTTTGTATTTTTGGAATTCCCTACAGGATATCCCAAAAGGAAAGTCGGTATGTGAGTTCCTCCTTCTGTGTAGGCGTCCGCTTAGACGGAATTTTTGAAATTCCTATCGGGAGGGGAAATAAGGTAAAAGTCTCCTCCTGACGGCTTGCCCAATCCCTTTTGGCCAACCTAAAATTTTAAATATGTATTCCTTGGAGTAGGACTAACTCACCGGCAACGTAATTTTTCTATTTTGGAACAGGAACATAGTAAAAATGGTGGTTGAAAGGGAAAAATGTCCCCACTAACGGCCTGCCCAAACCGCTAAGGCAATGCAGTTGAAATTTGATATGAATGTTCCTCATCCATCGCAGATAGCCGCGAAGATGGAATTTTTGTAAATTCCTAAAGGGAGGGGCAAAAAGAAGAAAAGCCTCACCTTGGGGGCCGGTAAAAACCCCTTCGGCTAGAAACCTGAAGCTTAAAATGTGGGTCCCTGGAGTGAGGGCTAACTTATTAGAAAGATACTTTTTTGAATTTTGGAGAGGGTCGTTATAAAATGGGGGCTCAAAAAGGGAAAGTTGCCCCTTAACGACCTGTCCAAACTGCTGGAACTAGGAAGCTGAAATTCGGTACTTAAGTTCCTCTCAGCCTGCTCAAACTGCTGGAACTAGGAAGCTGGAATTCCCTGTCGATGGATTTTCGGAAATTCCTACCGAGAGGGGCACAAATAGTAAAAGTTGGCTAGAAACCTGAAATGTAAAACATATGTTACTTGGAGTATGTGCTCACTTACCGAGAAGGTGCTTTTTGGACAGGGACATTGCAAAAATGGGGATTAATGAAGAGAAAAGTGCCGCTTAAAGGCCTGCCCAAACCGCTGGAGGTAGGAAGTTGAAATTTGGTATTAAAGTTCCTCCTCTATTGTAGACATCCGCTAAGATGAGATTTTTGGAAATTTCTACAGGTAGGGTCAAAAACAGGAAAAGTCTCCCCCTTAACGACCTGGCCAAACTGCTGGAACAAGGGATCTTAAATTGGGTTCCTTCTCCAACGTTGACGTCCCCTAAGATGGTATTTTTGGAAATTCATACCGGGAGGGGTAAAAAGGGAAATAACTTCCCCCTTGACGGCCTGGCCAAACTGCTGGATATAGAGACCTAAAATTATGTATGTAGTAGGTTCCTCCTCCAACGCAGACGTCCTCTAAGACGGAATTTTTGGAAATTCCTACCGGGAGGGGTAAAAACGGAATAATTCTCCCCCTTGATGGCCTACCCGAACCCTTCGGCTAGAAATCTGTAATATATAATATGTTTTCCTTGGAGTATGGGCTAACTTATCGACAAGGCATTTCTAGGACTTTGGACAGGAACGTGGTAAAAATGGTGGTTCAAAAGCGAAAAATTGCCCCCCCCCCCCCTTAACGTCTGCGTCTTTAGCTAGAAACCTAAAACTTAAAGAACAAGTGTATATGAAACACTAAAATTAAGAAACTAAATAGGAAACGAGTGGGATTAAAACACTACACAAGTGGAATGAAATGGATATAAACGTTGAACGAGTGGAATTGAAATTATAGACAATGCAAATGGATTGGAAGAGGGAATTACCTGTTCAAACACTATCAACGGAATATGAAACTTATGTTGCATTGAAACATACTCTCGAAAAAGTTAAACAAATTTTCTAAAAGAGAAAAAACCTTAGAAAAGGAATGGAACTTATATATTGCGATATTTAAACTTCATGTAACGAAGCACAGGTGGAAGAAACCGACGCAGTAAATTTTCCAACTGAATTTGTGAATTTACTTGAATTGCCAGGTCTACCTTTACATAAACTGGAATTAAAAAAAAACTTTAAGACACGCTAACAACGTAGCTTTGCCCGCTATTTTTAATATTATAAAATGCTTTCCAACCCTGCTTTACGTTATTTATTTTCATTCAAAACACAAATGAACAAAACTACTTACGGGTCTATCTACCTAAGTTCGCACTTTACCAAATTATCTTAACATACACACGTATATTGCAATTTATTATGGATTCATTACTAACAATCCACTTTCATGAGAAAAAGTGATCAAATATTTATTTATTTTAAACCCATTGTTGTGCAGAATTATTTATTTGTGGTGGCTGGGTGAAGGCTTTTATTATAAAAACTGTACTTTAAATAAAAAGCAAATTTAAAAAAAATTGTCGGGGGGAGGGGCGCCCCCCCCCTAAACCTTAAGGCACGCCAACAACGTAGCGGGCTGCGACCGCTATCTTTAATATTATAAATCGCTTGCCAACCCTGCTTTACGTTTTTTATTTTCATTTAAAACACAAATGAATAAAACTACTTACGGGTCTATCTACCTAAGTTTGCACTTTACCAAATTATCTTGACATACACACTTATATTGCAAATTATTATGGATTCATTACTAACAAACCACTTTCATGAGAAAAAGTGATCAAATTTTTATTTATTTTAAACCCATTGTTGTGCAGAATTATTTATTTGTGGTGGCTGGGTGAAGGCTTTAAATAAAAAAACTTTAAATAAAAAACGAATTTAATAAAAATTGTGGAGGGCGAAGCCCCCCCCCCCCCTTAACCTTTAAGGCACGCTAACAACGTAGCGGGCTGCGCCCGCTAGTATAACATATACAAGCATCCTATTTTCAAGGATATTCTATAAAAACAAATTGTTTACTCTTTTGTATAGAGATATTTGTGATTGAAATGTTAAACTTACATATCATAATCTATAGACGATTTAAGTGAACACGTGTTTCAGATTTTTTTGAAATTCGCGATTTTCCGCGTTTTATCAGAAATTCAATGTGGTGGAAACAATATGTTCTAAATAGGTCAATAATGATACCAAAACTTTTCTTTTGACAAGTTAATTATCGCTGAGTGGACATAGTTTGGAATTTTGCAAATTTAGTACATTTTGCACAATGCTCTGGACCAAATTTTGTTAAAATTTTTGAGTTACTGCAATTTGCATTTGAATTCAGTATGTAGTTGATGTAAGATAAAAATGTAACTTAACAGAAAAAAGTCCATCACGCGTTTTTTTGGCGGATTAACTTTATTCGGGAAAAATTTTTTTTTTATAAATTTTTAATAATAATTTAAATTCAGTTTCTAGTAGATCTAAGGAAAAATGCAACTTAATAGAAAAGAGCCAACACGCGCTTTTTTTGGCGGAATTTTTTTTTCGCGAAAAAACGTATTATAAAATTTTATTTAGGGTCAGCCTATATTTAGACTTTTCTTAGAAAAATTACAGACACGCTTATTTCGATAAAATATTTTATTTAATATTAAACCTACAAAAAATGTCATAAATTTTTTTTATTGAATTGGGGTAGCTCTAAATTTTTATCAAAATTTGGTCCAGAGCACCGTGAAAAATGTATTAAATTTGCAAAATTCTAAATTATATCCACTCAGCGATGATTTACTTGTCAAAAGAAAAGTTTTGTTATCCATATTGCCCTATTTAGAACATGTTATTTCCATCACATTGATTTTCTGATAAAATGCGAAAAATTGCGAATTTCAAAACAATCTGAAACACGTGTTCACTTAAATCGTCTATAGATTATGATATGCAAGGTTGACATTTCAATTACGAATATCTCTGTACAATAGATTCAAAAATTAGTTTTTTTATACAATATCCTTGAAAATAGGACATGTCAGGATATGCTTGAACACGTTATATATCCCGCTGGACGCACCTTTCATATGATACCCATATTGAGTATGTTGTCTTCAGCTAAGATGCAAATTTCTTACAAAAACTAAAAAAGACCTTTTTTAAAAATGGTCCAGCTCATTTTCCAAACAAAAAAAAACACTTAACTAAAACACTTAACTAATAAATTTGAAAAAATTTGCACAGCAGCAACACAACTTCTGCAAACAACACTAGGTATCCAACTATTGAGTGTGAATAAAACACATCATAATGTGATAATTACTTGTGAAAAAAGGAGAAAAAACAATAGGATGAAGACAGGAAATATTCAAATTGAAAAATAAATTGCTCAAGTATTAGTTAATTCTGGCTCTTCTGATTACAAAACATACATTGTATAGGCTGTGATTAAAAAAACAAACTTCAATTAGCCACACTCAGCGCTATGCCGACCGTGGTGTAACTTGTAAAGAGTTGATGCTACGAGTCATAGCCTGTGCAGAGGGCTGCCGGTTCAATCCCCGGTCATGGCAATACACAAAAAAATGTTCATATAGAGACAAAATTAACAATTAATGATAACTTTTATCAGTTGACACATAAACTAACCACTGACGAGTCTTTGAGTGAAACGAAACTGCGGCAGTCTGGTGATTCCCTTGTGTCTGTTAAATTTTTCAATAAAAATGTTTTATTCTTCTTCCTATAAATCAGCTCTATAAAAAATTTTTTAGTTAATAATTCTAATATTAATTACGATTGTCCTATGCGACTGTTACAAACACTTAACTTAAATATTTTTAAATTGTGGGAAAAAATTTAATGTGCCTTTTTATATGCATTTGGCAAACTAAGGTCAGTAAGGACTTGAAATATCGATTCCAAACCAAGGATATGCAAAATTAACTGTTTTTCGTTGCAACAGTTTAGAGTTCATTTATTAAATAAATTTTGAGCCTAAAAGTAATCATCGCTAAATTTATAATATCTTCTAAGTATTCAATCTGTTATAGTAGATAGTTCTTTACAGTCTAGCGATCATTTGAGTATAAATAACATTATACTTTTCGTAATATAAATAATAGATAACTGCAAAATTCTGGTGGTTGCATTTTTATCAAAAATAATGACGAAATATCGTTACACAGTGTATGACGTGTTAGCTCTATATACGAAAAAGTTTGTAAAATGTACTAGTTTTTGTTAAAAGCGCTAGTTTTTGTCTTCATATAAATTCTTACAGTTAATATTTAGCTTCATTGGTTATTACAATATAAGCTATTAAATTTGAAAAACCTTATGAGTTAAGCTCAAACCACAAGTGCCAGTGGACAGTGGCAGTGCTGTCAAACATTGTTCTTGAATTTCGCGAAAACGATTTAATATTTTTAAAAAATTTTTATTGCGTTTTGTTTAAAAACAGCTCTTATTTATTTAGAAACTTTTCTAATTTCTCGGCAGTGACAAATAAAGAAAATGCAAAAAACTGCTTTATCGACAAAACGTCGGACTTCGGCCGACACTGCGTTTATCTGGTTTAGGCTTTACTGGGTACGTAGTTTACATTTGGCATATAAAATTGGTCACAATTTTTACACATTAACCAAAATTTGGGCGGATTGTTATAAATTTTGTAAAACACTTGACAGTGCGTTGATACATATCGAAACATATGCATAACTGAAATGTAATCCATGCATTAGAAATTAGCTATTTTCATGGTTTTTACATAGAGTTGTCAGATACCAAAAATTAAATAAGTGAACAATTTAAAAAATTCACCACGATCTTAAAAAAATAACTGGACAATTTAAAAATGCACTTATAGTTCAAAAAAAGGAACATTTTTTTTCAAATTTATTTTTTTCAAAAAAATAACATGAAAAACAATTAAAATTCAATCTTAAGTCGTATTGCATATACAATATATTACTACCCTTTAGAATAACGTGTAAGTCCATACAATGTACCTAATCGATTTCGTGTACTTCACATTGTGCGTACTTACGATATGGGATACTTGTGTATAACAATTGTATATGAAACTAAAAATATTTGAAAATTTTCAAAAATTTCTTCTTACTTACATGCCACTATACTTGTGTGTGCTTACGATGTATATTAGCTTGTGGGCCATTACAATGCGGCCATACCCTGGGTAAAGTAAGCCAGCTTGTGTGTAGTGTTTGAAAGTACTCGGAGATACTTGTGTGTACTTACTAGAATCCCCGAGTGCTTTCAAACTCTACACACAAGCTGGCTTACTATACCCAATATACTTCGTAAGTACACACAAGTATAGTGGCGTGTAAGTTAGATAAAATTTTTGAAAAATTTCAAATATTTTTAGTTTCATATACAATTGTTATACACAAGTATCCCATATCGTAAGTACGCACAATGTGAAGTACACGAAATCGATTACATTGTGTGGACTTACACATATTTCTAAAGGGTACTAATTTAAATCAAATAAAAAGTATAACGACTTTGTTTTGCCACTTATATTTTGTATTTTTATTTACAGAATTTACTGTTTTGCTTTAGTTGTAAGCAAAAATGTTTGAAAATTTTTGCAACTTTCTTCAAAATTTATTCTTATTAAAATTTCAGCCTTTATTAGGTCGAAGGACATTCTACTCCTTTTTTGGGAGTATAGATTACACTGTGAGACAAATGGTAGGGGTCAGTGATCGGGAAGGGTTCAAACTACCGGGGAAAGTTTTATCGGTAAAAAAGAAGTTATACGTGTCCCGGCGTTTCGCTGGGTCACCCTTAGGAATCGAGATATATCGATTTGACCTTTGGTGGTCTTTTTTTTTGACATAACTCGAGAACCACTAGTCCGATTTTGCTCAAACAATTTTAAAAAAATTAAAATTTTCACCGGCAAAACTGTTGAGTATATAGAAAAACGTTATATGAACAGATTAAAGGAATTGTAATTTTTAATTTTTTTAAAATTGTTTGAGCAAAATCGGACTAGTGGTTCTCGAGTTATGTCAAAAAAAATATATATCTGGATTCCTAGGGGTGACCCAGCGAAACGCCGGGACAAGTATAACTTGTTTTTGACCGATATAACATTTCCCGTTGGTTTCATCCCATCCCGATTTTGACTGTCGCATAGTGTTATTTAAAATACTAAAAGTTCTTTCACAAAAATCATTGCAAGTTACTTTGTAGACTGACTTCTACTGCCTGCGAGAATTAATTAATTAAATTTGATATTTCTAAAACTCTGATAAGTTGTCCCACGGTAAAAGAAATTATTTTAAATTGAAAACAGAAATTTTAAATGTTTGTTTACATTCTATTTTTGACTAGCTTTACCATTTTTACCAGTTTTATTCAAAAATTCGTTCGAGTACAAAAAAAAAATAGTAAAAAGTAGTAAAAAATTTAAGGGGAAATTTTACTAGTTTTTACTTGAAAAATTTCTTCCGGCAAAAACTAGTAATATGTTTTTTTGTTTAACAAATGATAAAATTGAACACATTTTTATGGGAATCGTTATTAAATTTATTAACTCTTATGATGTGCATTAAATTTTGCACTTCGCGGACGATTTTTTGCGATTTTCATACATTTTTTTGTGTGTTTACTATTTTTACAATTTTTTTGTTCGATTGCTTCTTAATATTTTGACAACTTTTTCCATATTTCTTTTGCTAGTTTTACTAGAAATGTATTCGTACAAACCTTTTGTTGTAAAGTGATTCGTCTCCGAAATCATATCGTCGCTCCAAGTAAGTAACAGCATTTCTTAAAAACTGATTTGCTTTTCATTTGAAAGTTTCTGTTTCGTGATAAAAAATTTTTTTAAATAGTTGTCAAATAAAAATCACTCAAATTGAAAAAAAAATTAGTAGGCTTTGTAATGAATGTAAGAAAATTTAATATTTGACATTTTTCGCTAGAAGCTTTTATTCTATTCAAAATGGCAAGCGAATTGGAAGTACGGAAAGACATTGTGAAAACTTTTCAAAATCACCCTCAGTGGACATATAAAATAGTAGCTCTGGAACTAAAAATTCGCCAGAAAATGGGTTTTGATGTATAAAGAATTTTAAGGACGACTTGGAGATCACTGAAAGGCAGAGCATCTGTGACCAGAATATGGCGAACAAAATCAGTGCCATGATGAAGAAGAATCCCAAAATTCCTGGGAGAAAAGTCTCTCAAAAAGTGGATTATTCGGAGTTTTTGTACGCAAGATTAAAAAGCACTTTTAGAGCAACAAAAAGTTTCAGACAGGAATGCTTAATAGAACATGAAAGCAAAACAGCGTGCCAATAAATTAAAAACAGTTTTTTTTGAAAAATTCAATTTCTGCACCATGGACGGCGAAACGTATGTTTTAGCCGACTTTTCACAGCTTTCATGCCAAGAAATCTACATTGCAAACTCACGGAGGAATGTGCATGACAAATTTAAGACAAAGAATGACTACTTTCTTTTGGCCCGACCTAGCTTCGAGAAGCAAATCCACTAAACTGTACAGAGCTCAGGCCAATTAAAAGGTACGCGGCTTTGGTCAAAAGAAAAATTAAGACAACAAAAAAGTCGCTAAAGAAAAAAAGTCGAAAGGTATCTAATAATATCATAAAAACGTTAAAGAAAGGTGCACCAGAAAAATTTTAAAATTTTGTAAAATAAAAATAATAAAAATTTATTTAGAATATTTTAATGCAAAAAATAAAATAATAAAAATCAAAAACTATTCTGTTGCTTTAAGGCAACATTGGTAAAATTATTATTAAAACACAAAATAATTATCTTTAATTCTTAAAATTTTTGAATTTGTTTATTCTCCGTATTTTTAGTTTTTTTCTGCTTCATTATTATCCGTTTAATTTTACGAAAATACACGTATTTACTTTATTTTCATCCAAAATTCAATTTCACCACACAATAAATTCCTGGGAGTGTTATCCCTGACGAGTGTTATTTAATATTTTGTCGTGTTGTGTTTGACGGGTTTTGCATCTCCTACTCGTATTATATACACTTCTTGGCTTATCTATCTATATTACATTTTGAACTTTTTTTTAGTGTACAAACGAACTTTTATATATCGAGACCCTAGATTCAATCTCTATATCGTCAGTTTTGGCCAAAAAGCGGTATTTTTTGCTAACACATGTCTGCTGATCTGTAGTACAATAAAATTAGTAGCCGCTACTAAATTTTAGTAAAATTTATGTAAACTGCAATTCAAAATCGATTGGTTAAAATCAGTTAAAAAACTTACTAAATATCATAATTTTAGTACAATGAAATTAGTATAAATAATTAGTTGCAGCTACTAAATTTCAGTAAATTGTTGTAAACTGTAATTTAAAATCAATATGCTGAAATTAGCAAAAAATTGTACTAAAAAAACAAAAACTGTAAAATCTAAAAAAAAAAAATTTTGCTTTCGATTGTAACAAGCGTATAATTACTTCATCGTTCTTGAAATTTGGAGTCAAAATTGCAAAGGGTTCTCCAATTATGACCTTTTTATGCATTGGAGATACAATAAAATTTTCTGAGTGTTATTTCCAAACTAAGAATATAGTAACAAATATAAACTAAACAAGAATTGTAAAAAATCAAAAAAAAAAAATTAAATTAGTATATCTTTCTGCTAAATTTAGCACTCGGTTTTAAAAAATTAGTAAAATATTTTGCTAAAATCAGCAGCGAGAATTTGTATAAAAATTCGTAATTTGTAATAAGAGAATAGCAAAAATGATTACTAAAAAAAATTGTACTAAAAATCAGTATAAAAATAGTAAAGTTCGATTGGAAACTGTTTACAAATTTTTTTACTAACTTTTTTATCTGAGTTTAAGCTATGCCAATGCAAAGAATTTCGATAACCTTTGAGAGTATCAGACCACAATTTATTGGTGAACTTTCAAAACAACAACTATCTATTTATTGTCGATAAAGTCAAGAATAGTGAAAACTATCCTGGAAGTTTTGTCAATATCATAAAAAGTATAGATATAACACATATCCACTATTGGTCGTGAATGGATTAAATTAATAAGTTTTTATGTTAAATTGTACTTTTTTTAATAAACTGTCAATATGTTTCTTATAATGCACATTTTTATATTTATCAATACTATACACAGTGGCACAGAAATGTATGCATACCCCATTGAAAATCCAGTTTTATGAAATACAATTGTATTTCCGAAAAAAAAATTATTCAAAATAGGCCCGATTAGTAGCTAACTGAACATTCAGTAATCAGACCTAAGGCTCTAATGCATAAACTTTTCTTAATTTTGCATTAAGGAATACAATTGCTAAAGTATTCTTTTTCCTTATTAAAAGTTTATTAAAAAATATCATGCATAATCGTTAAATAACAGTTTGTTAATTTCTCATTTTATTCTGGCAAGACCTTTATATAATGTGTCTCCGCTTTCAAATAAATTGTTAGTGATTCATAAAGTTAGTAAACGACTCGTTAATCATACATGAATAATGTGGTTTTGAAGATTTTACCAACAAAAATAATCTATAATAAATCAAAGATTGATAAAAACCAATTTTTATACATATTTTGGTTATAAAATAGCCCATGCAAAAAAAGTATTTTGTGACTTATGTATTATACATGATTTTATCCGAAAAATGAGAACATCTTACTGTATCATATTATATCTAAATTGGTTTAATAAGATCTAAATTTATACAATAAGATAATTATTTGATACAATTATATATACTTTGATTGTTTAAGATATAGTTTTATACAATTGATCCGAATTTTGTCCCCACTTAAATATATCAAATTATATATAATTTAATACAAATGAATCCAATTAGATACACTTGTGTATAAAAATATGTTATTATATGTGGCATATGTAGTGACATATAGATAGATATATAATTGGATATTGATAATATATTGTACTATATAAAGTGTAATATGAAGGAAGATATATTTATATATTTAATATACAACGTTATACAATGTTATACAATAAAATATAATTTTGTATGAATACATATTTTGCAATATATTACCACAAGCAATTTTATAAAGTCATATAAATCTATATCAAAACTTTTTTACTTGGGAGTGTAAAATAATATTTTAAGGACAGTTTAATACAACAAATACTGAAAGTATTCGAATGTCGAATATGTTTTGATTATATCAACATCACTATTTTGTTTAAATTATTTTCTATTTTATTTGTACACCAATTGCAATTGTTCCAAGGTTTTTTAATATGTTGGCTACAAAATATTAGATTCTACACTCATAGAAATAAATCTGTACAAATAGCAGAAAAAGTTACTAAAAATTAGTTAGAAATGATGCTGCAGAAAAAATGCTAAAATTCGCAAATTTTTTTTACTAAATACTGGTAAAATGAGAACAGCAAAATTAAAATTGCTAAATTTACAGAATTTTAGTTATATTAGGCTAACTCTTAGTTAATTGAAAATAGCAAATTGTACTGTAAAATCTGCAGAAAATTTTGCTAAATATTTGTAGACTTAAAAAAGCAAAAATAAACTGCTAAATCTATAAAATTTTTGCTATTTTTAAGCTAAATTTAGTTGAATGCAAATAGCAGTTTATTCTCCTAAAATCAGCAGAACTATTTGCTAAAAAATTGTTAACTGCTGTTTTCAAAAGGCTCGATTTTTATTTGCATTTAAAAAAAATCGAAAACTTTTTGATACGCTTATTTTAACCATAATCCTACTTTAACAGAATGTTAAATTCTTCGTTATTAAACGAATTATGCACACTGTTTTTGCCAAATTAGCTTAACAACGTTTAATTAAACGGTTAAGGAACTTTATTCGCCTGTAAGTATGAAAAAAATTTACATTTACTTTTTACCTTGTCTAAACGAGCAAAAGTACCTTTTCATGACACAGGAAATTAAACATCCCAGCAAAAAACCTGCTTCGCTGGATGCAGCTTTGTAAGGGAATAAATAAAATTAATCCCTTACAAAGCTGCTTACGGAAGGCATGATTTTTCCATACAAAGGGCCCGGTTGGAAGCACGTTGTTTTGTGAGAAAAAGCGCATTATTCGCTGCTGAAAAATTGCAGTAAATTCATGTTTTTCGTAAGTGCATTTAACCGCAAATAAATTCATTTGCTGCTGAAAAGATGCAGTAAATTCATGATTTTCATTGAGCGTATTTAAACGTGACTTCTTATGAAAATAAATGCATTCATTTGCCGACTTCAAAATGCAGACTGACTCATGTTTATGTGGCGTCTATACATTAAACTCTACTAAAGAAGGGTAAAACACGATTGAGATGACTCAGATTTCGTGCGCATTAATCTTTGGATAACTTACATTTTATTTTACTCCCTTACAACCTGCTTCGTCGTAAGGGAATAGCGTAGCACTATAATTTTTTAAATAACTTGCTTACGATTTGCTTCGTTTAATGCAGTTTTGCAGGGTATACAATCAAATTGCTAAATTTTTTGTGTATTGTATACGCATAAAGTGGCGCAACTCTGTAAAGCAGAATTTGTAGCGCGTTTTTAAGCGCTTCGTATTTTTACTGCTTCCAAAATACTAAAAATTTTTTGCTGGGATACTACCCGCAAATAAACAACCAAGTGTTGAAATAGTACCAGCTACGTTGATTTTTTTTTATAAATTTAGCGTTATATTTGATAAAAAATAATTTAGTAAATTTGTTTGCATAAATAAAAGTGCAAATTTTAGAAAATGAAGTAAAAAGGAAAAGAAAAGCTTCGAGAAGAAGGAAAATCTCTTACACTCAACCAAAAAAGTCTGTAATGGCTACTGAAAATGTTGCTGTTATTACGGGAAATTTAACTGTGGTGAGGCCAGCGGTATTTTTTGCTAATTTTAACAACACATGTCTGCTGATCTGTAGTATAATAAAATTAGTAGCCGCTACTAAATTTTAGTAAACTATATGTAAACTGCAATTCAAAATCGATTTGCTAAAATCAGTTAAAAAACTTACTAAATATAATTTTAGTACAATGAAATTATTTTAGCTACTAAATTTCGGTAAATTGCTGTAAACTGTAATTTAAAATCAATCTGCTGAAATTAGGAAAAAATTGTACAAAAAAATAAAAAACTGTAAAATCTAAAAAAAAAAATTAATAACCAAATGATACATCAAGGTGGCAAGATAAATTTTCCTTTTTTTCGTATTTGTATGCCATTTTTACTCATATTTTCGTATGTTGCCATTTTTTTTATCTTTAACTTTTGTTCTTAAAAATAGCTTTTTCTTAAAATGGCTGGCTTTTTTTATTAACCAAATTTCGGCCGATTACAAGGTATATATATTTTCCCCTCAAATTATACCCTAAGTCCTGAGCTTTCTAACGATGTATAATTTTTGTCAACCTTCTACCTTGAAATTAAAAATATATGCATGTAAAACTACGACCTGCTCAGCGAAGCCTGCTTTGTATAAAACCCCTAAACAGAAAGAATTTCCTCAGATTATTAAAAAAATATGTCTTAGATTTTCATGCCTGTATTCTATTTTCAAGGTAGAAGATTAATAAAAAGTACATCGTTGGAAAGGTCAAGACTTGGGTGTAATCTGAGGGGGAAATATCCATACCTTGTAATCGGTCAAAATTTGGTTAAATCGCATTTTTGTAAAAAAAAAAATTAATTTTAAACAAGATAAATAATTACTCATACCCATCTCTGGATATTATACAGTATTGTATATCAGATTCAAGGAAATTGTATAAGCATTCCAACGATATACCTTTTATCCAAATCCGACTAGTACTTTTTAAGAATATTCTAAAAAAATTTTGCAACTTTAAAGACCCTCCCACTGTTAAGGAGGCGTGACCGGAAAAATAGACTTCAGATTTAGACTCTGTAGGGTCAAGGTCACATTATTATTATTTTTTGTTTTGGTCCATTTCGGTAAACTTTATTTGTTCCGCTACTTTTTGTTATAATGACGGTTGGCAATCCTAAAACACACTAGAGTTTGCATATCGGTTTTAACCGTAACCGAAACCGCGGTTAACCGCACTAATTAGCCGTAAAATTATTACATATTGAAAACCAAATTTTTGTATTAAAATTTAGTATCAAAATTTTGGAATTTTTACAAAAAATAAAAACTTTTGCAAAGAATTCACGCAGTTTTATAAGACCTACCTAAAAAATTTTAAAAATTAATAAATTTTTTTTGGTTTTGTGTTTAATCTGGAACCGAAATGTTATTTTTCTTCTAGCGATGATCAAAACTTTAATAACTTGTCGTGCGATATTTGAATAGTTTTGGAATGATGCGAAAAGATTCTACTGATTTCACAAATAAAATTAAATTTTTTTAATTTGTTTCGTAGAAAAAATATGAATTTTAGTAGTATAAACAAACTTGTTATTTATTCGTAATTATTTATTTCATATTATTTTAGCAACGGGATCTGATGTTTGTTACACCAAAATATATTGGGCCCACCTTTCAGTGTACCGGTCGACTTAGAATCACTTTTTGGCTCGATGTAACAATGTTACGATGTCCGTACGTCTGTCGACATAAGGACGATTGGTTAAAATGGATCTATGTTTAGACCTAGCGCCTACACACAGAAAACAGATTCGGTGCTGACAACCTAATTTGTTGCCAATAGAATGGTGCAGTTGCATCAAATGAATTTTTCGGTTGCGACTACCAAATTATTCCTAATACAACTGAAATTCCATTTTCACGGTGAAATTAGTCCTATCTTAATTGGTTTTCAGTCGTCATAACTGAAAAACTTAACCACCACAACCGAGCCAATCGATTGGCTACAAATGCGGTTGAAAGCACGGAATCTGTTTTCTGGGTATATATAAAAGTCTCCCCAAAATTGGCTTGTTCGCACGATACATATCACAAATACGAAAATATTTTAATGGAATTCGGTTCACTGATTCACATGGGCCCATGGACAAAGCCTATTGATTTTGTTTAGAATCGGTCCATGTTTAGAATTAGTGCCAGTATAACAAAAATGGATTTTTTTTACAGATGAATTTTACTTAAATCCATTTCAATTTCGGATCAAAACATTAGTTGGCTTTCAACCAGAGTGGTGTAGGTTATCATAAAGTAGGCATGCCCGGCTTCAACTTTTTTAATTTTTTACTTTGGATTTTAATAATTTTGCCGTTATTAATTTTAGTAATTAAATAATTTTATGTTAATCAAGTAAGTTAACAAATGTTGTATTATGAGTGCGATTAACCGTTAACCGCGATTAGCCGCACCAATTTTAACCGTAACCGCGGTTAAGTAAAATTGCGGTTATATGCTAACTCTAATACTACGTTCACAGTACGATTGTTAAACACGATTATGTAAAAGTTAAACATACCAGTTCACACTTAAAAATGAAGTGTTTAAGTTAAACATCTCGAACAGCTGTTCCTTAGCAATTAAAAAAAAATACAAAAATTTGGCAAAATTTCCCAAAAAGTTATTTTTTCTTCGGTCGGAGGCAATAATTAATAATTTTCTGCATTATCCAACGTTATAATTGCTATTAAAAGTGAAATAACATTATCCGCCCCAGTCGGAAACAAGATTTTTAATTTTTTTATTTTTCTTGTTGCGTCTTCTTCTGCTTCAAACTTGTCATTCAACACCAATTGATATCAATTTTATTGTGTTTAACAACGTGTTTAAAAATTAAACACGATAGTTTGGCGTGTTTAAGGGTAGAAAAGAAAAAATGTACTGTAAAACATCTCACTTAGACATGTTTAACCCTTAAACACGTCAAATCGAGTTAAACACGTATATGTGAACCCCGCATAAAACACACACACACACAAAATTAGACAAAAATTAATTAAAAATGAATTAAATGAAATATTGTGGCGCTGCCCAGCAAAATATGGTAATGACACCTCATTACTATCTGCGTTACCAAAAATGATTTATCATTACATTTTGCTGATAACTTCCTACTCGTTATATTTTAAATAAGTACTTTTTACACAGTTAAATTTTATAAATTTTTATTTATTATATGTAAATATGTTTTATGTTTAAATTTTTATGACGAGTCCTAAAATTACACACTAGAGAAATCTTAAATTTTTCTGAATGTATTTTCTTAAGCTAATAGTATTTGCTTAACTCCTTATTTTTAAGAATCAAGTAAGCAATCGGATAACCACTTATAATTCAACTTTTTGTAAGCATGTGTGTAACCACTTATTATTCAAAATCTCATAACTACTTATTTCTCATTTTTTCGTAAGCGAGCGGGTCAGCGGGACTACTTATAAAAACAACCACGCCAAACAAAAATAATGAGTTTAGACGCCAAGAAATAAGTTGTGCGGAGCCATGAATTTCTATTATATAACCACTTATTTAGTAATGAAAGATTTTGATGGGTGTCTACAAATATGCTGCTAAGGCCGACATTTTGAATGTACATCACGTGCCGGATCGCTATCGGAGTTACACTTTTAATGTCAAGTTAATATTTTAACTCTAAAAAATGTATATGTAAACGATAAAGGTTAAAAAGTTTAATTATCTTTAATATAGTAGATTAATTTCTCTGTCTAAACCAAAGATTTTGGATTAAAAACTACATTTTCCGCTTAAGCAATCGAAACCCACTGGTAGAAAAACCTCCTAATTGACAACAATGGTAACTGCTAAAAAACAGACAAAAACCTCCAAATTTATAACACACATATACACACATTATAGAGAGAATTCGTTTATCAGTCGCACTAGCCGTATGTGGAATAAACTTCCCGCAGAGGTCTTCCCTGTTACTTGCAATGTTGAGAAATTTAAATCAAATATTCACAAACACTACTCCCTCTTTCCTCCTCCTCATAACCTATTTTCCTAATACCAACACAACGCACTGGTCCATCAAAAAAAAAAAAAAAAAAAAAAAAAAAAAAAAAACACAGCAATTTAAAATGACCAACAAAAAAAAAACAAAGAAATAAAAGTGAAATTAAAAAATATATATGTATTTTAATAAATAATTATAAAAATAAAAAGATTTAAAAGTGACAAAATAATAAACAGCTAAACCGAAAAAATATTGGAAGAAACTCTCCATGAAGGATACTATAAAAATTGATTTGGCATTGATGAAATTGCTATACATATATGAATTAGAGAGAATATGTTCTAGCTGAACATATTGGGAACCCAATTTTACCAAAAAGCGTTTCTATTGTCAGAATTGTGTGTAAATTGTTTTTGTTACGGTTAAATTGGGTTCCAGCGGGTACTTGCGGAAACAATGTCTAACGTACCTAATATAAACTGACATTATTTTCTCTTTGTTATCTGCAGTAATATTTCTGTGTCATATCCCCAGATGAGAATTGCTTTGCCCCATGCTGTTTTGAGAAAAAATAAGGTATTGGTTTTTTTTCTTTTGTGTGTTCACCATCAATTGTGCCACCTATATTTATAATATCTTTACAGCTTTTGCGAAATAATATTTTTTGTTCTGTAATTGAGTCAAGCCACTACAATAAAACAAAAGGAGAAAATTGAATGATTCTACGGCAAGTGCAGTTTGTGTGCATATCCCCGATATTTTTTCGAATGTAGTACTTTTTTAACACGCGGGTGGTGCTTTAAAGTTGAAAATGAAAAAAGTTCGAAAATACTTATTCGATCAAAAACTGAACATCAAAAGAAAGGTCTCTGAAATATCTTTTTGTTGGGGTCCAATATATTAAATCATTGTGGACCAGCAAAAGATTTTTATTTTTTTTCGTAACTTTTTTTGTGAAAAGTGTTTAAAATTCAACCTGTATATCGGTAAGTAATTGTTACTAAATTGGAACAGTCAAGATTTTACGCTTTCATTTGAGTTATGATATGAAACATTAGCTCTTTAAATAACAATATTTTTTACTTTTATTGGAGTATTCGATTATTTTTAATGAGTAATTTTTTTCTGCGTAACCAGGTTTTGGCCGGACTTAGGGGGTGATAGGTAGTTTAGTGGCTTCGTTAAGTAAAGTTTTTCTGCAGAGATTTCTTTTACTGCCGTTAATCAAAAAAACATCCACTAAAATTAACATAAACAATAAGTCCAAGTTTGACTTTTACATTTAAAAAGCTTTGGGGTCATGTCATACACTCTAATTAAATTCTGTTGAAATTTACCCAACTTATAGTAGGAAACTGAACTCCTACTATAAATTGGGTAAATTTACTCTATGTGCGTAATTGAAAAAAATACGCACATTGTGTTTAAGTTGGTGCACAAATAATTTGGAATTTTACATTGAAAGTGCGTAAAAATTAAATGAAATTTTGAAATTAGTGTGTTAATTTACTAAATTTGTGTGTAAAAAAGCACGTTTCACGTGTAAATGTACGCATAAAATGCGTAAAAATCCACAAAAAATGCGCAAAAATCCACAGAAAGTGCGTAAAAATAAAATATAAAGCGTACACCCAAAAATGTTTTTAAATAAAATAACCAATTACTTTTTAGTACGTATTTTATTAATAATAATATCCGGGTCATTCTGTCATAATCGTTTATGTCCAAATTAGTCGTTTTGGGATCTTAAGGCATTTGTATAAAATTCATATAAAAATTTGTTATAACTATTGAATGGGTGCGATGACTCCTGCTCAACAAAATGCCTTCTTTGAAAGGGAGGCAGTAACCGTCAACAATAACGGGAGAAAACGCCTTAATAGAGATATGGCCTACGCAGGAACAACTGAGTGCAATGACTCCTGCTCAACAAAGTCAATATTCATTGAGTACTGCCTAATTTGCAAAGAAAGCATTTTGTTGAGCAAGAGTCATCGCACCCAGTTGTTTTACCTAGGCCGTATCTCTCTTACGGCGTTTTCTCCCGTTATTGTTGACGGTTGTTGGTTGACTGCCTCCCTTGCAAAGAAGGCATTTTGTTGAGCAGGAGTTATTGCACCCAATAGTTCCTGCGTAGTCCGTGTCGCTCTTACGGCGTTTTCAATTTTGAAATGAGGTTTAGACTACCACATGCGTTAATAATAATTACCAAAAACAATTTCATGCTTATGTTGCTATTTCCAGACTCTAATGTGTTTGTGGAAATGTTGGAATTCACAAAAAATAATCCGTTTTCGCTTTTCTTTTTATTATTTATAATTTTTTTTCAATTTTTTCCAATTTGAAATGTCAGAGTATTTATTACTATTATTGGATAGTATATTTACCAACTTTGTGCGTAAAAATTTTATTTAACAAAACAATAGTAATTTTAGGCACAATGTGTTTATTTATAAGCACATAATGTCTAAAAATACTTTGTGTGTGTATTATTGCGTATGAAAGTGTGTACAAAAAAAGTTTACGCATTTTTTGTTTATATTTACCGAATTTTCGTAAAATTAAACAAAATTTTACCCATTTTATAGTAGTAAATTTACAAACATTTTTTAGAGTGTACTTCAAATAAAAGCTTGGTCTTTCATTTATGTATACTAATCTTAATTTTGAATAAATCGGCTTTTAACAAAAAAAATCATTAAAAAAATAAATAATTGTTACCTGGTCCACAATGGGTTAATTAATATATAGGCTCATATTAGGCCTCAATGAAAAGATATTTCAGAGAACGTTCCTTATCTTTTAATACAGTTAAGTTAAAGTTTACTCATGAGTATGAGAACCAGCGTCAGTATGAAACCGAGCGTTTAAATAATAAAATAAACTTATACTTATTTGGAATAAGTAAATGTGTGCAATTTTTAAAACTTATAAAAATTTGGAATAAATAAATGGGTGCATTTTTTTTTAATATAGAAATTAATGCTTAAAATATTTATGTATATGTGAATATCAGTTTACTCATAATTAGATGCAAAATTTCCTTTATACTTTAACTTAAAAAAAATAAAAATGTTTTAAAATTTTTACTATTCGTAATAATTTTTTATCGATTTTATTTAATTTTTTTTTTTTTGGAAAAAAAATACAGTATGCATACTAATATTTAGTATGTGTACTATTTTTTGAATTACCTCCTATTTACTACTATTTAGTAAATTTTTCGCTAAATTCAACAGTTTTACTTCCATTTCAATTTTGCAGAAATTTTACTAATATTTAGTAAAATTTACAAATTTTTCTATAAAATTAATTTTACTAATATTTAGTAAAAAAATTGCCAGATTTCAGCAATGGTGTAATGGTTAGCGCGTTGGACTGTTACACGTGAGGTTGCAGGTTTGAGCCCCAACCAAGGCAAAATCAATTTATGAAAAATAGTAATATGTATGAGTTTTTTCTATCCCTCATACATATCGCAGCGTCCTTCTTCGGTGTTCCCATAGCACTCAACCCCACCGAAGTAAAATAATATAACAGGGCTATGAACTAAAAAGCTTCAACAAAGTTCGCCAACTCACCATCAGATGGCGCGCAACAACTGTTCTAAAATTCAACATCTCGCGCAATTACAGTGTTGCCATATTTGAAGCCCTTCATCTTTCAACACCTTTCACTTCTTCTCTATCCCCTTTCCAAAGAAAGCAACACGTTAATTAATAGGAAGAATTTCCTGAGTCTTGCTTCTCTTTCAAAAAGAAAAATAAATCGATATCCAATATGAGTTTACTAAAACTTTACTAAATTTTAGTAACCATTACAAATTTTTCTACTACTTTCACTTTACTAATAATTACAGACACGTTCTGCTAAAATTAACTAAACGGTCTGCTGGCCTAATATTAGTTAATTTTTATGTAAAATTACAGTTTTTTTTTGTAACTTACAGACTTTTTTATTTGAGTGTAGTATATTTTTCTGCTAAATTTAGCACTCGGTTTTGAAAAATTAGTAAAATGTTTTGCTGAAATCAGCAGCGAAAATTAGTAAAAAAATCCGTAATTTGTAATAAGAGAATAGCAAAAATGATTACTAAAAATAAAAATTGTACTAAAAATCAGTGTAAAAATAGTATAGTGCGATTGGAAACTGTTTACAAATTTTGTTAAAAACTTTTTTATCGGAGTGTAGGGAAGTTTGTGTATTGATTGGACGTTCAAAGGCTACCATCCAAACAATAATTAGAAACTATAACCATACGAAAAGTTTTTCAAGTAAGTCTAGAAGTGGTCGACCATTAATGGTGACTGCTTGAGTACAACGTCAGATACTGGGTGAAATAAAAAAATATCCTAGGACACCAACAGTGGAAATTGCAAATCATCTTGAATATAATCACATTGCCTCAGTCTACCCAGAAACAGTTCGAAGTATCCTAAGAAACAACGAATTTCATAGTCATAGTTTTTGCACCATGGAAAGATACACAATCGAGCAACGCGTTAAAGTTATTCAGGCTTATTATGAAAATGGCCGTTCAAATCAAAATGCATTTCGTGCACTTCGTGATTTCTTTGGTCAGCATAATCGACCAAATGTGTCCAAAATCGGGAGAATTGTGCACAAATTTCAGCAAATCGGGTCTGTAGGAAATGTGAAAACACCTGTTTTTTGTGTTTGGTGCGGTTTATGGGCTGGCGGCGTCATCGGGCCGTACTTCTTTCAACAGGTTGGTGCCACTTGCCACACAGCCAACGAAACAATGGATCTTTTGCGCGAGAAATTCAATGGCCGTGTTATCTCACGTGGTGGCGATGTCAATTGGCCGCCAAGATCATGTGATTTGACACCGTTGGACTTCTTTCTTTGGGGTTATTTGAAAGAAAAGGTGTACGTCGATAAGCCAGCAACAATTCAAGAGCTAAAGGATGAGATAATTCGGCACATTAACGGCATAGAACCTCAATTATGCCTCAGCGTCATCGAAAATTTGGATCATAGGATTGAGGTGTGCCGCCGAGGTCGCGGCGACCATTTGGCCGATATTTTGTTCCATATATTATTGAACCATACCAATATTATTATATAAAAAGAAATGACAATAATTTCCTAAATAATTTGTGTTTTATTCAAAATCAACATCGGCCCTTAAAATTTAACCACCCTTTAGAAAGAAGACATTAACCAGTGAAGTGAAGAAAAATGTTGAAAAAATGCAAAAGTTTAAACTTTTTGGGCCAATGTTATGTTTAGCGATTAAAGCAAGTTCAATTTATTCGGATCTGATGGCGAACAAAAAGTATGGCTCAAAAAAAAAAGAATTGATGCAGAAAAATCTACTTCGAACAGTCCAGTATTGTGGAGGTAATGTCATGATCTGGGGTTGTATTTCTACGGCTAGGATAGGGAATTTGGTATTTATAGAGACAACCATGGATCGTTTTATTTACCTTGATCATCTAAAAGATAATATTAAACAATCTGCTGCAATAATGACCCGAAGCACACTTCGGGGATTGTTAAGGTATGGCTCCTATATAATGTTCCTCACTAACTACATTCATCTACCCAATCGCCTAACTTAAATCCCATAGAGCATCTGCGGGATGAATTAGATCGCCGTATCTGAAAAAGATCTATAAAAAGTAAGACGGATTTCAAAAACCCTTTTTTGGAGGAATGGAACAGTATTTCAAAAGATGTTTTACTGAAAAATTAGTTTTTTTCTATGAAAAAGAGATTGACAGCCGTTTTAACACTTGGAGGTGGACACACAAAGTATTAGATAAGTTTTTAACAAAAAAAAACTAATAAAATTATTATTATTAAGTTTAACAGTATGTATAGTATGTTAATGTATAATTAAAAATATTTTTATAATTTTTTGTTATTGTTCATAGATTAATTTCATATGGCATAGATCTTTTTTTCCTACAACATGCATATATACTGTAGAACAAGAATTTTCAAGGGGGTATGTATACCTTTCTGTGCCACTGTGTATGCCGGTAATATCGTAAAATTATATTAAAATTTTATTTCGAAGCTCTATATCTAAATAAACGACGTAAATAATGCAAACAAATTCAAAATATGTACACATAGGAATTAGATGCCATTTTTAAATAATATTCTTGAAGACAGATTAATTCAAAAAATTACACTGTGGGACAAATGGTAGGGGTCAGTGATCGGGAAGGGTTCAAACTTCCGGGGAAAGTTATATCGGTAAAAAAGAAGTTATACGTGTCCCGGCGATTCGCTGGGTCAACCCTAGGAATCGAGATATATCGATTTGACCTTTGGTGGTCTTTTTTTTGACATAACTCGAGAACCACTAGTCCGATTTTGCTCAAACAATTTTAAAAAAATTAAAAATTACAATTCCTTTAATCTGTTTATATAACGTTTTTCTATATACTCAACAGTTTTGCCGGTAAAAATATAAAATAGTTCCACTACGACATATCAAAAAAATCATTTTCGAGGCGCCCAAATTTCAATTTTTTGACTATTTCTCAACTTTTATTTTTAAGGATTTTTTTAGTAGGTAATAAAAAAAAATAAAATAAATAAATATTACCTTTTCAAGGTAAAATTGTACGCTAAAAACGATGGGGATAGCAGTTTTTCTTTAGGTTTTGGACTAGTTTTTGTCGAAAAATCTATCTTTTTTTACGCGTTAATTTTTAAGGTTTTTTTAGTAGGTATTTAAAAAAAAAATCTCCGATTTCAAATTTTTAAATGTATCCTATCCAAGGTAAAATTGTACGCTTAAAACGATGCCGATATCATATTTTCTAAAAATTTTTTTGGTTTTTAGACGAATTTATGTCGAAAAAACGGCGTTTTGAAAATGATTTTTTTGATATGTCGTAGCGGAACTGTTTTTCCTCATGCCAAAAGCTATCGAAAAATCGATGGCACAATATCGACAAATTTTTGTCCTTACAAGCCGGCCCACCCTAATGTATGTGTTTATTTATATGCACATTTATGTAAAAACCGGTTGTTGAAAATTTGCAAATTACAATTTACATCGGATTGTCGAGAATCAACCACCATTTTTTGTATACAGAAATATTTACGTAAAGTAAATTGCCAACATGACATTTAAGTTTTCTATATTTGTAGTTGCACGTTTTTTATTCTTGTTCGATTTCCATTCCTAGTTTTCTGTTTTTACTTATAGGGGTGACCAGGCTTAAAAAACATTTGTTTTTATTAAATAAAGATGATGACAACATATTAACTAAATACATCAGGGGAAAGAATGGATGTGCAACATATTTTAACAGTATTTATCGGGGATGGAAACCAGGGTACAATTGTACTTTTTGATCCATTCGTATGGTCCTCCATTGGTAACGCGGTATTATCGCAGTTCATTTGGTATAATTCCAATATTTGCAAGATTTTTGTATTATCAGCTTGCTGTACACACAGGAAAAAGATTGGTTGTAATTCGATCAAAACCATTAAAATGAATTTGCCAGGACGTTATTTCATTTAGAGTTAAGCACCGTAAGTTGTTTTTCACGTGGAAAAATTTCACTCGCTCACTCACTTTAAAGGCTTCAAACTGCAATCTAAATTATAAAAATTAACAATGTTTCAATTTTATAACAAATACACAATCACAATATACACAAAATGTCACTTGCGTTTTTCTTCAAGCAAATTTAATGTCTTGTACATTAAATTTGCTACACACTTTTCATGTGAAACTAATAATCATGAAAAATAATTTTTTTATATGGAGTATAACAGTTTTTTTACGTGCAATCGCAACAACTTACGATGCTTTACCTATAATTGAGTACTCAAACAAAATTGTTCATTAGGTATTAAAAAATAGGTAAAATGAATTAAAATTATTGCTACATTGCTGGTAACTACAAATACGGATATCCTTTAAAGCTCTGCAAATTAAGGAATACGTTCACAGACAACAACCTTTTCTCTGGAGAGGGGCACACCGCTATGCTCTTAAATTAGAGCTTCAGTAGAACCAACCTAATTGTGGATTACATTGATAACAGTATTGGTAAACGATTTTATACTGTACATATAAATTCGAAATTAGACATTAAAATTATTAAGTGTTTGTGGTGTAGTGGGTAGAGAGGTAGCCTAGTAAGTCGGATTTCTGAATTCGAATCCCGGAAAAGACAAAAATTTAGATGTTTTCTTCTAAATGAAAATAAAATATTCATATGTTTAAAGAGCAAATATGACAAAAAAAATTAAAACTAGTTGTGGTGCAATGGGTAAGAGTGTGAATTATGAATCTAAAATTTTGTGGAACATAATAATAATTATGTGGAACGTAATACTGAATATTGAATATTGTCTTTCACGACCAAAAATTTAATTTAATATAAAGACAGTTTTCGTAACCGCATGAATTCGTCGGCCACAATTGGGACTGTTTTCTGGGTTTACTTTGAAAAAAATATTCAAATTGTTAACCTAGACCAAAATCATTGGAAAAAACTTAGAGAAAAACAATTGAGGTATCGTTTTTACATATAAATGCTAATGACAGAGCACTAGCAATATTTCCTGCAAGTTTGAATTTTGATCGCACAAATATTCTATATAGAAAAAGTAAAATTTTTTCCCTGGTTGGTAAAGAATCGAACAACTTAAAATATTTTCCACCCCTTTTGTTTTCTGATTCTATTTGTGTTGTCTCCCAGCAAAAAAAAAAGTGAGGAAAAAGAAGTAGTTAAAGCACTGTAACTGTTGAATGGGAAATTGTTCTAATTTGGGTTTTTCACCGATGCGTTTAAGGAAGGAAGCTGTTCTTTTTAAAAACAAATGATGTATATTTGAACCAATGATAAGGAAATTCTTTTTCACTTATTATTTTAATTTAATTTAAAAAAATCATCATGCCCCGTGTGGGGTTTGAAACCAGACTTTTTGGCGTTTCAAGCAGACGCTCTACCCCCTGTGCTATCGCTTGTTATGCATGAAAGCTGTAAAGTGTTGTTATCTTCACAGAAAATATCGTTACAGTAAATATGTGCGACTCCAGAATTTCCCTATTTCCCCCCCCCCCCCCATCAGCAAAATCGAAAAGGAAAAAAAGGGGGAAAAGGGAGAGAAAAAATGGATAAAAAACGAAATAAAAATTTGTTATGCATAATTAGATGAAATATAAAATGTTTTCTTTATTTTCATTAAACCAGTCGTCATTTAAAAAACTTCAATGCCCATTTTAACAAATCGTTTATAAAACTGATAATTTTGACTATAAAACAACTAAAGTTTGTGGAGAAATATAGTTAAAAGATCTAAATTTCAAATTAGATTTTCAAAATTTCCCTACGGGAAATTTTAACAAACTGTCACCGAACTGGCCCCTTTACATGAAATAGACTGGTCACTTTTACATGGCGTTGTCATAGGAGGGGGAAATTGACCCCTTGTGACATGTCACAAGACAAATACCAGGACAGGTTCGTGAACTTTGTTTTTTATGAGAGTTCAGTAACCTGTCCTTGGATTTGTCTTGTGACATGTCACAAGGGGTCAATTTCCCCCTCCTATGACAACGCCATGTAAAAGTGACCAGTCTATTTCAAATAAAGTGGCCAGTTCGGTGACAGTTTGTTAAAATTTCCCGTAGGGTTTATATAGAATAATTTCATTTGAAATGTTTCTAAGTTCAAATGACAAAAAGAGATTTTATTTTAAAATTTCGCATTTTTTAATACAAAATTCCGATTTTAATTGAAATTTTTTTAAATAAAAATGAACGCCCTTCCAATTTAAATTTTCCAAATTTATATTTTAGTTAAAGTCGACTTTAGTTAAAATTTTAGGTGGCACTATGTTTTGACTTGGTTTATTTTTAGAGCATTCTGATTGGTGAATTTATTTTCAACCAATCAACATACTTGAAAATGTAAATATTTCTTTAGAATTTTCATATACAAAATGAACAAAACCGTATGTTTAAAAATAAAGTCGGCTTTAAAAGTAAACGAGTAAAAAAGTTAAAGTCGGGCATGCCAACTATATAATACCCTACACCACTATGGTTAAAAGACAACTAATGTTTGGATCTCAAATTCGAATGGGTTAAAATGGAATTATGTCAAAATTTTCTATAAACTGATAAAAGAAGAGAAATTCGGAAACACAGCCCATATGGGCGATATGTCCAAATATAGACCGATCCTATCTAGAATAAATAGGCTTTGTCCCTGGGAGCGTGTGAGTCAGCGAACCAAATTTCATTGAAATATCTTCGTATTTGCGACCTGCAGAGTGTAAAAAATCCTATTTTGGGGGGGACCCTTAGGTCTAAACATGGACCGATTTTAACCAAAATCAACAGGTTTTGTCCTTGGGCCGACATAAGTCTGTGTACCAAATATCGTTGAAATATCCTCGTATTTGCGACCTGCAGCGTGTAAACAAGCCAATTTTGGTGGGGACCCTTATATAGGCATTAGGTTCAAACATGGACCGATTTTAACCAAAATCAATAGGCTTCGTCCTTGGGCCGACATAGATCTGTGTACCAAATTTTATCGAAATATCTTCGTATTTGCGACCTGCAAAGTGTAAAAAATCCAATTTGGTGGTGGGGACCCTTATATGGGCACTAGGTCTAAACATGGAGCAATTTTAAGCAAAATCAATAGGCTTGATACTAGGGAAATCAATGATAAACGGTAAAAAAAATTTTAACTTTAATGTTGCGTTCATTTATATTTTTTAATCCCGAGATTTCAATGGAAATTTCGAACGGATTCTTGACCGTTTACATTTGCACTTTATGACAGTAGCGAGATTTCTATTTGACAACCGCATATTTTTTCGTAAATAAAGTACCATAAAAAATAACCTTAAATTAAAAATATTACTAAAAACCATTTTATTCATTGGGGGAGTACAATTTACATTATTTTATGTAAAGACCTAACGCCAATTATTTTAGTAAATTCGTTTTTTTGTAAGGACGACAAGCTAGATGCCGGATTTTTCAATATTTTGATGGAAGAAAGACATATTGTATTGTATTATATGAAAGTCTAAACATTTGTGAGATTTCTTACATATCTTGCGAATTTACGGGATTTCATTTGTATGGGGAATCTCGGGATTTCACATGAGATTTTGATTGAAGTCTAAATTGTAGTCGAAATCTCAGGATTTGGGTGCAGATGTAAATGCAACTTAAAATTACATTTACCCCCTTGTTTTTATAAAGCGAGCGGAATAATTCCGCCATCCCTTTCGCTTTAGAAAACCAGGGGATCAGTAATTTATTGTTGAGAATATTGTAAATTTTCTAAGTTTTTCTTTGTTTCTAGCGTTTTTTTCCGTGTTTGTAACGATTTTTAATAATTTTTAGCGATTTTCTGTTCGAAAAACTTTGTTTATAAATTATATTTTTTACTTTCTCTAATATTTGTTGTTTCATTTCATCAATCCTATATCCATTCAATACAAAACTAATCATACGGGTTTAAATAAGTCTATTCTTGGTTTCTTCCAATACCAATACCAGATCGTTATAGATGGGGTGCCGCTTTTTTGTTCTTCTTTTAATTTATTTTTATTGTTTTGTTTTATTTTTTACCTTCCATTTTTTATGCTTTTTAATTAATTATTTTTAAATTGTCATTATATTTTTTTACATTACAAAAAGTACGATTTTTTAATGAAATTTTTAAAATTGAAAACCTGAAATTCATAAAATTCAAAAGCTACCGTTTGAAATTCAAGAAATATCAAATAAAATTTAAAGGTATAAACAACCAAATAAAGCCAAAAAAATTCCAATTGACATTAAAAAACATCGAAATAAAGCTCAAAAAATACCAAATTAAATTCAGTTTACATTTATTTAATTTCAATTGATATTTTTTTATTTCATTTTGTATGTTTTGCATTTAAATTAATATTTTTTAATTTATTTGGTAGTTTTGAATTGCAATTGATATTTTTAAATTTCATTTGGTTTTTTGCTTTTTAATTGATATACATTTTTTAATTTCAATTGGTATTTTTTTAATAGCAAATCGTGTTTTTTGATTTCGAATTTATATTTTTTTAATATTAAATCGTACTGGTACTTTTTTATTTCATTTAAAATTTTGTGAATAAAAATTTGTATTTTTGAAATTTCATTTGTGTTTTTTATTCCGTATTTTTTTTTTAATTTCAAATGGTGCTTTTTGAATTTGAAATAATATTTTTTAATTTCAATTTGGTATTTTTGAACTTCAAAAGACATTTTTTCATTTAAAATTGCTAGTTACAAAAATCAAAAGCTGTTCTTTGGTTATTATGTATATTTTATTAATTTCAAATAAAGCTTAAAAAGGAAATTGTAATTTTTTAATTTGCAGAAAGAATCATTTGAGTTTGATTTCCATTTTGAAATTAATTGTTATTTTTTGGATAACAAGTAGTGTATTATTTTTAGGTTTTTTTCAGTTACAATAGAACAGAGATGAAAAATTATGAAGTTAATTTTTGTTTGAAATATTTCCTTTTATTTAATTCTTAAGTATTTAGCATTTACTTTTCCGCAAAATGAAGAAATTTTTTAAAAAAATTAAATTAATTAATAACAAATTAATAGCAAAAATTTCATCTCTGCAATGAGGCAATACTATTTAATTTGTTTGCTATTTTGATGTCCTATATTTTGTAGTGAGATTTTTTCTTAGATTTTACTTACTATGACTATAAATTATTCACTGATTCATAAAATGAATACATTTTCATACGAATTGATACAAAAAATAAATATTTCTTGCAAGCTCTAGCCTTATTTACTAGTAATGTGTAGTTCTTTTCTTCGCGCAATATGTTTTTGTATGTATGCGTGTTTTCTCTGCAACATTGTGTGTTTTTTTTAATTAATAGCCATTTTTTCTAATCACTTGGATTTAATAAATCCAAAAAGTATTTCTAAAAGTGCTCAACAGATGGGGTTCGATTTTTCCTATTTTAAAAAAAATTTTCTGTCTGACACTTCTTTCACCCTAATTTTTAATACCGAATTCGATGATCGAGGATTTCACTTTTAATTTATAATAATATTTTACATAAAACAGCGATAAACAGTCTGCCTTTTCAGTTTTATCACTTCAATTTATATTTTTACACAATTGAAAAATTCCATTGCAATATTTAATATTCACTAATTGGATTTAATTAAATTACTTACTGTAGGGTGAAAAATTGCCATTTCTATTTGAGCTATTTCTCCATGTCCAAGATGAAAACTATGTATTTGGTGAGGTGTAGTTTTTTTTTCTAAACATATTTCATAAAAAAAATTTAAGAAAAACCTTTAATTTGTTAGTTTTTAAATTTTTTTGTTTCTCTTTTAATTTTTATTCGTATTTTTTTCTGACATTAAATTAATAGGCTGTTTCATATATTTGTGCTTTTATTGTGGATTTATTAAATCCAGCTTTTTTTGGATTTAATAAAAAATTCTAAAAAATTCTAAATCCAGGTGATTAAAAAACACGCTAAATATGTTCGCAACAAATTTCCGCACATTTCTAACATATATTTGTTTTTAAACTATGTTGCTCAACAAATATTTTTTTTTAGCAGTTCGGTGCTGTTTATTTTGTTCAGGGGTATGGCATCACCAAAAAAGTAAGTTATAAAAAATCGTTATCACTAACTAGATGGCACTTTTTTCAAAAATTGACAATTTTCTTTTTTTTATTTAAATTTAAATAATAACAAAAAAACAAAAAAATAAACGGATATATCAAATTTTATTATTTGAATATATTCCGCGCTTGTTTTTTCCTTATTTTCCAGCAGTTTTTAAGTTTTTAAATATAGGCTCAGCTGATACTAAATAGTAGCTCAGGTATTACTACATTACAGCGCCCTCTACCGGTGAGTAGTGTAAGTTTTGATTTAGTGGTGGTTGATACTTGGATTATTTTTAATGGAGCCAACTGACTATATTAACATTGCGATGTCCTAGGCGGTAGTCAATTGTCCGATTCTGCATGACTTTTCAACTAACTTAAAATTAGTTGAATAGAAGTTAGCTAAAAGTTATCTAATTTTATTTTGGTTGGTTATAAATTGACTTTATAAAAATCAACAGCTTACTAGTAGTTAACTTATAATTCTCTTTACTTTAGTCACAACTAAAAAACCCAAAAGGAAGATAAATGCGAAAATACAACAAAATTATAAACAAAATATTTGCTTTTTGATAAAGCTTTTTTCTCCTTCTTCTTCTCGGAATTATTAAATTATTAAACTAAAATTATTAAATATTTTACCTTTTCTATTAATTTATTTTCACACTTACTACAGGAGCCCTGATTTTGACAATAAACAAAAGAAAATTAAAAATATGTAAAACAAATCTAAAAGAAAGAGATAAGAGAATGTCAAAAACAAGTGCAAATGCCAACAAATGTCACTGCACACAATATCCAAGCTTCGATTTTGGGGAAGTTCTGCATTACATTGTAGTTAGCTTATAGTTAGGTCATAAAAGTTAACTAAAAGTGTGTTTTTTTCGTAGTCGACTACCGAATGTCTTATCAGTAATTCGAACGTCCAGAATTTAGAATCAATGTTTGCAATACATTAAACGCTCTGAAATTCGAATTTAAAATTCTAATTTCTGAGCGTTTTTTTTTTGGTTATTTGAATACACAGGAAATCCCCAATTTATTTTTATTCTGTTTCAATAAAGTAAAACTAAAAAGGGGAATCACCAAATTATATATGTTTTTCCCTATTTGTTTTTTTTTGTCGCATTTATGTACATTTTTGGCTAGTTTATTTGTGAAATTTGATACGCGTGTACATATTATTTGGCAGTCTCTATTAAATAGTGAAAGTGTATCGTTTAAAATGTTAAATAAACGTAAAAAAACACTTTATCATTGGAAACTAAAGTCAAAATATTAGAAAAGCTTGACAAAGGCGTTCGAGGGAACTGGTTAGCCCTAGATTTTAATGTGACAACATCTTCAATCAGCTACATCAAATCCCATAGAACAGCAATATTAAATGCTGTTTCAAACACATATCAGGAGGCAAACAATAAATCTTTGCACAGCGCTGTATATCCAAAAATGGAAAGTCGTCTGTATGAGTGGTTTTTAAATCAACGAGAAAAAAAGTGTACATTGACTGGGCCAATATTAAAAGAGAAAGCTAAACAAATATTTAGAGAGGAATATCCCGATAAAGATGAAAATGCATTCCGGACAAGTAATGGATGGTTTACCAAATTTAAGAAGCGACACGGTATCCGTTTTTTAAAAATTTGTGGCGAGATGCTTTCCAGTGATGTTGCTTCAGTCACTCCTTTTATTCATCGATATCGTGCAAAGATCGCTGAGATGGGTTTAATGGAGTCACAAATATATAATGTCGACGAAACCGGATTATTTTTTCGTTGCCTACCAGACAGAACCTATGTCTCTGCTTTTGAAAAAAACGCCCCTGGACATAAAATTCAAAAAGACAGAATTTCAGTCCTACTTGGTGCAAACTCTGATGGATCACACAAATTAGTTCCATTGGTAATTGGAAAAGCAAAAAAACCCAGGTGTTTTAAAAATTTCAGTAATCCTCTGCATTACAACTTTTCAAAAAATGCTTGGATGACTTCTCGGATTTTTCACGAATGGTTTCACGGAATATTTATTAAAGAGGTAAACAAAAATATTGATTTCAGGTTCAGTACATAATTTTAAAATTTTTTTCAAATCACAGGTGATCCGCTTTTCTAAGGAAAATAATTTGCCTCCGAAAGCCATTTTGCTTATAGATAATTGCTCCGCTCATACACCCATTGAGAAACTTAAAAGTGACGATGGAAACATAGTTGCATTATTCTTTCCACCAAATGTGACAGCAGCTTTACAACCAATGGATCAAAACCCTATTAAGTTAACAAAGCTCAATTACAGAAGTATGTTTCTTTCTCAGTTAATTGCTGAAGGTGGTGAACTGAAGAATCATTTGAAATCCCATTCGATCCACAATGCTATATTATTACTGAAACAAGCTTGGGATGCGGTACCACAAAGTGTTATGTGATATAATTGGACTGCATTGCTATGTTTTGTTGCCATTCGTTTTTTTTTTTATATTCATATTTTTAATTTAAAAAAATACATTTGTTGTGTTTTGTTTTCTTGTTTTTATCAAATAAAATTGAATTAAAAAATATTAAAAAGAGTTTTATTTAAGTTTTTGGAAGTAAATTTACTCAATTTTTTTTCGAAAAAAAACGTCCAGAAATTAGAATTGCCTCAAAAACAAAGCGGTCTAATTTGCGAGCGTCTACTGTAATAACATTTATTTTCGTAGGAACATTGTGCATGTAGTCTTGAACATCGTGTATGTATACAAAATACATCACAACAGTACATTATCTACTTAATATAAATACAGTAAGTGACTAATGTGCGGAAATATTATAGAACCATGGGAAAATTTATAAAAATTTTAAATTTACAAACATGTGAAATATTTTTAAGGTGTGTAGAGAACACCTCCGCACATTAGAGGGAACGTCACTGGTTGATCGTTATACTATAAGGTGGATCTAGGTGTAAAAAACATCAGCACAAACTTATTATACCCTCTCCACGTACTTTTTGATAGTAAGGGCCAAAAAGTTTAAATTTTATTTTGAATTTTTTTCATTAAAATTGTAGAACTGAATTTCTAATGGAATTTTCTAAATTTGAAATGGAAAATACTAATTAATATCCTTAAGAATTTTCTCATTTTGGAAGAAAAAATTAATGAGTGTTATTTTTGTTCAGTTTTAAGATCAAATATGACAAATTCCAAATTGGAAGATAAAAAAAATCTAAAATTAGAATGTTTGTATATGCCTGTGTTTGATCACTTCTGAGTAAAAAACGAGTAAAAAGGTTAAAGTCGGGCATGCCGACTATACAATACCCTACACCAGTCTGGGTAAAAGCCAACTAATGTTTGGATCCGAAATTAGAATGGGTTAAAAGGGGCTTGTGTCAAAATTGTCTATAATGTGAGTCAGCGCACCACATTTCATTAAAATATCTTAATATTTGCGATCTGCAGTTTGTAACCAAGCCAATTTTGGGGGGACCCTTATATGGGCACTGGGTCTAAACATGGACCGATGTTCATCGAAATCAACAGGCTTCGTCCTTGGGCCAACATATGTCTGTGTACCAAATTTCATCAAAATATCTTAATATTTGCGAACTGCGGCGTATAAACAATATAATTATGGGGGGACCCTTATATGGGCACTAGGTCTAAACATGGACCGGTGTTAACCAAAATCAATAGGCTTCGTCCTTGGGCTGACATAGGTCGGTGTACCAAATTTCATCAAAATATCTTAATATTTGCGACCTGCAGCATATAAAAAATATAATTTTGGGAGGACCATTATATGGGCACTAGGTCTAAACATGGACCGATGTTCACCAAAATCAATAGACTTCGTCCTTGGGCCAACTTAGCTCTGTGTACCAAATTTCATCAAAATATCTTAATATTTGCGACCTGCAGCGTATAAACAATATAATTTTGGTAGGACCCTTATATGGGCACTAGGTCTAAACATGGACCGATTTTAACCAAAATCAATAGGCGTCGTCCTTGGTGTACCAAGTTTCATCAAAATATCTTAATATTTGCGATCTGTAGAGTGCGCACAAGAATGCATGGACAGACCGACAGACAGACGGACGGACGGACAGACGGACATCGTTAAATCGAAATAAAAAAAAATTCTGAGCCGATCGGTATACTATAAGGTGGGTCTAGGACCAATATTTTTTGGTGTTACAAACATCAGCACAAACTGACCATATAGTGGTGTAGGGTATAAAAAACAGTAACAGAAAGCTGAATAGGAAAGAAAACAGAATTAGTTACATTGTATTAAAAGTCTTACTTGGGTGAGATGGCTAAACGTTCTCACCTTAGTATAGTTACGTTGCCGACGGGTTGTTGAAAAAATTATCATATAGAGACAATCTTGCCAGGTAAAATATAAACAATAATAAAATTTAATGGAAAATCATTGCTGAAGTCTGTCCATGGAAAAAAGGCGGAAACTAGATCTAGTCTGATTTGCAAATTACTGTGTTTATAACTTTTAGCGAAAAAAATGTATTCTTCTTCTGAACCTCAAACCCACTAAAATAAAAACATATTTTAATTTTGAAATAAAAAAATTAAGTCTTGGACCACTTTATGAAATTTAAGTCATTCCAGACTAGCCATTTCAAAGATATTTGTTTATAATTTCTGATATAACACGAATATAATTTAAAAGCTCACTAAATTAAAAGAAATATGTTTTATCAAAGAATCAAATGAAAATAACTTTAATAAATAGAATTTCTAAACTTTAATAAATAGAATTTCTAAACTTTAATATTCATTATTTCTTCAAATTATCTGACCACTTCACAATTTTATTTTAGTTTCAATTGTGCATGGCTTCTATTCGTGTGGAAATTTCAATTGATAGGAATAAAAGAAAATCGTTCTGTGAAAATAAATCCTTTCAATCACGTTTATAGCATACTAAACAGGAATGAAAAGAATTTGTAAAATGAAATATGTATTAACAATTCTATTTTTATTGTTGTTAAAAAGAATTCCAAATCATTTTGAAATTGACAATATTTTATATATATTGTTAAGAATTATTTATAATGCTAAGGTTATAACTTACAAATAACTTACATTTAACTACTAGAATTGTTACTTAAGGCATATCTATACTAGACAGAGATGGGTTCCGATCTATCTCAAGTAGTTTTCTATCCTATGTAGATGTGCCATTAGCACCGATTGCTGAATGTTCCATTAAAATTTAACGAATAATGTTGGTAAAATTACTATATGGGCAAATTTACAAACCCGTACGATTTTAGATAAATTTTTTTCCAGATTGGTAGCACAATGTTTTATTTCTAAATAAATATATTTAAAATCTATTTAAGACAATTATTTGTTAGCACGAATTATTTTTTGGCAGGGCTGAAAGAGATATCATTAAAACAGGCGCGGATCAAGGATTCACTCAAATGTGGGGTTGGGCGGGGCTAAACATTTTTTGTGTCTTATACGATAGTCCTATCTATAGATATTTTATGAACTAGATGCAAGAAGGGTATAAGACTGGGAGTCCCAAATGCTATCGGATCACATAAAGGACTAAACAGTTGCGTCCTTGACAGTATGATGGCATACACAAATATAAAGGAGCTTTCGCTGAAAAAAAAAAATAAAAAAGTGAATAGAGAAAATCTCTGTGACAAAAAAAATAAGAATAAATATTGATAATATCAGAAATTAAAAAAATTCAATAAATTAAGAAATATCTGAAAATAAAAATATTTGAGAATGAAATTTGATCATTATTTTTTGCTTATTTTTTATTTTCGATATTTTCATATTTTTTTATAATCTTTTTTCTTAATCCTAACATTTATTTTTTAATGTTTATTATAATTTTTCGTTTCTGCAAATTTACTTTCACTTTTTCCTCATTTTTCGATTGACTGTCTGACAATGCCATAATGTTCTGTCCGATGTCGTGAAAAAAATATTTTATATTTTAAGAAAGTAAGCAACTAACGAGGAATCTATCCCGATGGGTTCCTTCCGATCCTAATGAAATTCGGCTATATGCACACAAAAAAAACTATAGGTAATATTGCCTAAAACTATAGGGTGATATCACCTATTTTCGAAGGTAACATAGAGTTTGCTATGTTTTACGGCAATATTACCATATAAATAGGTAATTTGCATGTGACTTTTATGTTCGAAAAAGCACCTATAATTTTTGTTAAATTAACTAAGATACTTCAGTGTATTACCTATTACAAAGTAGACAAAATATACATCCGTTTTTGTAATATAACTTTAAAAATAGGCGTTTTCATTGCAAAAATTACTTCAATAAAGGTGTTTTAACTTTTTTTTAAATTTTACTTTTACTAAAATAACAGCTCTTAAGGCACATTTATACGCCAGAGAATAATGCTAGAGATAGAGCAAAAAACACCTCAAATAGCTCTATTGTGATTTGTGCTATTTAGGGGTGTTTTTGCTCTATCTTAAGCATTTTCTCTCGCATTTAAGTGTGCATGTAAATTTCATAAATTTTGGAGGAAATATTTAGAAATACTTACATAGAAAAAAAAACAGGAAAAGGCAGAAGAACTATTCAGATTCTGAAGGATTTTCTATAGAACAAACACTAATCTAGGTTTTTCAAGAAAAGTCCTCAGAATCCGAGTTTTTCCAAATGAACTAATCTTTAGATTCCGAGTTTTTTCTATGGAAAAAGTTATTAGATTTAGGAAAAGGTTTTGCTGTGGAAAAGATTTCACAGAATCTAGCAGATTTTCTGTAGCAAAAGTCCTTAGAACCTGAGGGTTATTCTTAAAGAAAAAATCCATGGAATCGTAGATTTCCCCAACAGTAAAACCCGCAGATTCTTACGATTTTTCCCATTAAAAAATACTCTGAGGTAAAGACTTTTTCTATAGAAAAAAACCTTAGATCCCGAGGATTAGATTCAGAGGACATTTTCCTGTAAAAAACATCGAATTATAAGGAATTTTTGCTAGAGAAAAACTCTCAGATTGTAAGAACATTTTCTTATAGAAAAATCTTCAGATTCTTGAGAATTTTTCCTAAAGAAAATCATATTTTCTGAGCACTTTTACTTTATAAAAAATTAGATTTTGAAGACTTTTTTCTTTAGAAAATCCTTAATAGAAAAAACCGAAAAAACATCTAACTTTAAGTACTTTTTCTTATAGAAAAAAACTGTTATTTTGAATAGCAAAAAACCTCAAATTCTGAGGACGTATTGTATAGAAAAAATTTAATTCTAAGAATATTTACTATAAAAAAATAACCCCAGAAGCTGGGAATTTTTTCGTAGAAAGCACTTTAGATTGTGGCATCTTTTTCTTAAAAAACCTCTCAGATACTGACAATTTGTCCTATAGAAAATCAATCAAATTTAAGGGATTCTTTCACAAGGATTTCTATGGAAATAAGTCCCTAGGATCTGAAGATATTTCTATATTAAAAATATTCAGAATAAGTGGGATTTTTCAAAGAAATTTTTTTCCGAATCCGAGTAAAAGCCTCCACAAAAGTTTTTACAGGAAAATTTGGTTTTGTATAAAAAAAAGAGCTTATAATAATTTGAAGCAAAAAGTCCTTTAAATCTTAAAGTATTTCCATACAATTATATTCTTGAGGAAAATTCTCAGATATCCAGAACATTTATCTATGAAAAAACTCCCAGATTGTAAAGACTCTTCTTAAACAAAAACGCTTTTATCTGTAGGATGTTTTTATCATCTTGAGGATGTTTTCGAACAGAAATACTTCAGATTAACACAAATTTGTCTTGTAAATAAAAATGTAGCTTTTTCGCCTTATCTTCTACAGTTTAGTGTCAGCATTTGCGACCTTGGCAATATTAAAATTTGAACAGCAAAAAACGTGGCATCGACTAGGGAATTTTAATAACATAAGAATCATATTCTGCAATGATGTTTAATTTCTAAATTAGAAAACAATTATTGCTAATCTCTTGTTTGAAATTTATAAAATTTTACCCAAATATTTCGTTGAAATCTATGTTCTTTTTCTTATTCTATTCCATAATTCGGTTCCTATTTATTATTCCTCATTTACATGTTTATAAAATGATCTAAAATAAAAAATCCTTTTATAGAAAAGTTTGTAATCTTATTTAATAAGAAAACTTTACCTCTGAGTTATCTTAATATTAGCGTTTTTATACCGACGTAATTAACAATTTTTAATTTTTGATTATAAAATTGTCGAACAAATATAAAGAAAAAAATGTTTGTCACTTTGAGTTTTAAATTTATTTCAATATATTTTCGAAGATGTACCTTACTTCACTTGTAGAATTTACATTGCCAATAGGTAAAATTATACGGTTTAGATAACCTTTTCGTATAGGTAATACAACAATTTTTTAAAAATTCCTATAAAAATAGGCTACCTATGCCAGCCAAGGCAACAAAACTTCTGGTATTTTTTTGTGTGTGGTAGAGCTCTGTGGCAAAAGTCGCCATAAATACAAATACCAAAAAACAGGCGCGGATCCAGGATTCGCTCAAGGGGGGGCTAAACATTTTTTATATCTTATACTGTAGTCATATCTATATACAGCTATGGACATGGAAATAGAACACTTTTATGTGTTAAGAAACATAATTATTTATTTTGAAAAATAAAACAAAAATAAAATTTTTTATTTGATATACGGGAAGTGTTACTATTGATGATTGTAATTCATTCTTTAATTAAATAAAAATCCTTCAACTATTTTATATATATTGGTAAATATGTATAAATTAGTTAAAATTAAATTTCTATTAGAATTAAATTTCTTTTATATAAAATAAAACAAAATATTTGTTGCTAAGGTAAATTTCTTATAGATAAGTCGTATTCGTGGGGGGGGGCTGCGCCCAGTTTTTTAAAATAAAAATTTTCACTCACCCAGCCACCACAAATAAATAATTCTGACACAACAATAATCCTTGACAATATACGTGTGTATGTCAAGATAATTTGGTAAAGTGCGCACATAGGTAGATGGACCCGTAAATAGTTTTGTTCATTTGTGTTCTGAATGAAAATAAAAAAACATTTAAAGCAGGGTTGGCAAGCGATTTATAATATTAAAGATAGCGAGCGAAGCCCGCTACGTTATTAGCGCGCCTTAAAGTTTAGAATTAAATTGATAAAATATAACACAATATTTGTTATTAAGATAAAATAATTGTTAAGGTAAACTTATTGCAATGTTTAAGTACAAACACTATTTTTTGCCTCTTCATTTTTATATAAATAAATCATTTAGAATACCAACACGTGAGCATGTAACAACTAATTGTCTGTTGTTCAAGCCATCGGCGTAGATAGTTCGTATTCGTGGTTGGGTGGAACACTGAAATTGTTTTATAATAAAAGCCTTCACCCAGCCACCACAAATAAATAATTCTGACACAACAATGGGTTTAAAATAAATAAATACTTGATCACTTTTTCTCATGAAAAAACAATGGGTTTAAAATAAATAAATATTTGATCACTTTTTCTCATGAAAGTGGATTGTTATTGATGAATCCATTACAAATTGCAATATACGTGTGTATGTCAAGATAATTTGGTAAAGTGCGAACTTAGGTAGAAGGACCCGTAAGTAGTTTTATTCATTTGTGTTTTGAATGAAAATAAATAACGTAAAGCAGGGTTGGCAAGCGATTTATAATATTAAAGATAGCGGGCAAAGCTACGTATCTACGTTGTTAGCGTGCATTGAAGTTTTTTTTTAATTCCAGTTTATGTAAAGGTAGACCTGGCAATTCAAGTAAATTCACAAATTCAGTTGGAAAATTTACTGCGTCGGTTTCTTCCACCGGTGCTTCGTTACCTGCAGTTAAATATCAGAATATCTGAGTTCCATTCTTTTTCTATGGTTTTTTCTCTTTTAGAAAATTTGTTTAACTTTTTGGAGAGTATGTTTCAATGCTACATAAGTTTCATATTCCGTGGATAGTGTTTAAATAGGTAATTAAAAGGGGTTTTTCACCCCTTTTTGTTCCTCCCAGTAAAAATCCCAAATATATATAATCTGCCTCAATTGCATGCGAAATTTCAAGTACCAAACTCCGGCAGTTTGAGTCATTCAAATTCCATTCCATTTTGTTTAACAATTTCAGTGTTCCAATGAAACTCCTTCCAAGATTCCATTTCGTTCACCATTCCATTGCATTTCGTTCCCATTATCTGTTATTCCAATTCCACTCGTTCCCCGTTTCATTCCATTTCGTTCATACTGTCTTGTATATCGATATTGATATCAGTCGCTTCTCTTTCCTTTCCATTTATTTGCACTTGCTCCGTTCCATTCCTGCAGTGTTTCAATTCCACTCGTTCCCCATTCTATGCCATCTCGCTCCTCATTCCATTTCGTTCTATAGTCCATTCCTTTTCGTTCCCTCTTCCAATCCATTTCCATTGTCTATAATTTCAATTCCACTCGTTTAACGTTTATATCCATTTCGTTCCAATTGTGTAGTGTTTCAATTCCACTCGTTTCCTATATAGTTTCTTAATTTTAGTGTTCCATATACATTCGTTCTTTAAATTTTAGTTTTCTAGCTAAAGACGCAGATGTTCAGGGGGGGGGGCAATTTTCCCCTTTTGAGCCACCATTTTTACCACGTTCCTGCCCAAAGTCCTAAAAATGCCTTGTCGATAAGTTAGCCCATACTCCAAGGAAAACATATTATAGATTACGGGTTTCTAGCCGAAGGGTTCGGTTAGGCCATTAAGGGGGAGAATTACCCCACCGGTAGGAATTTCCATAAATTCCGAGAACGTCTGAGTTGGAGGAGGAACCTACTACATACATAATTTTAGGTCTCTATATCCAGCAGTTTGCCCAACTCGGCAAGGGGGAAGTTTTTTCACTTTTTACCCCTCCCGGTATGAGTTTCCAAAAATTCCGTCTTAGGGGACGTCTACGTTGGAGGAGGAACCCAAATACCGAATTTAAGCTCCCTAGTTCCAGCAGTTTGGCCAGGCCGTTAAGGGGGAGACTTTTCCTGTTTTTGACCCTACCTGTGGAAATTTCCAAAAATCTCATCTTAGCGGATGTCTACAATAGAGGAGGAACTTTAGTACCAAATTTCAACTTCCTACCTCCAGCAGTTTGGGCAGGTCTTTAAGCGGCACTTTTCGCTTCATTTATCCCCATTTTTGCAATGTCCCTGTCCAAAATTCCACTAAGCACCTTCCCTATAAGTGAGCCCATACTCCAAGGAACATATGTTTTACATTTCAGGTTTCTAGCCAACTTTTACTATTTGTGCCCCTCTGTGTAGGATTTTCCGAAAATCTATCGACAGGGAATTTCAGCTTCCTAGTTCCAGCAGGTTGAGCAGGCTGTTAAGTGGGACACTTTTTCTTTTTTTGTCCCTCCCGGTTGTAATTAGGCTGGAAGAGGAACCTAAGTACCGAATTTCGGCTTCCTAGTTCCTAGTTTGGACAAGTCGGTAAGGGGCCACTTTCCTATAACGACCCTGTCCAAAATTCCAAATAGTATCTTTCTAATAAATTAGCCCTTACTCCAGGGACCCACATTTTAAATTTCAGGTTTCTAGCCGAAGGGGTTTTTACAGGCCACCAAGGGAAGGCTTTCTTCTTTTCGCCCCTCCCTTTAGGAATTTACAAAAATTCGATCTTCGCGGCTGTCTGCGATAGATGAGGAATATCCATACCAAATTTCAACTTCATTGCCTCAGCGCTTTGGGCAGGCCGTTATTGGGAACATTTTTCCCTTTCAACACACATTTTTACTATGTTTCTGTTCCAAAATAGAAAAATTACGTTGCCTGTGTTACTCCTACTCCAGGGAATACATATTTAAAATTTTAGGTTGGCCAGAAGGGATTGGGCAGGCCGTCAAGGAGAATACTTTTACCCTTATCTCCCTTCCGATAGGAATTTCAAAAATTCCGTCTAAGCGGACGCCTACACAGAAGGAGGAACTCACATACCGAATTTCTGCTATATAGTTTCAGCAGTTTGGGCAGGCCGTCAAGGGGGAAACATCCCCCTTTTGGGATATCCTGTAGGAAATTTCAAAAATACAAACTTAGTCGATGTCTACTACAGTGGAGGAACCTTTATGCCAAATTTCAACGTCTTATCTCCAGTGGTTTGGGCAGGCAGTTAAGGGGGACACTTTTCCTTTGTGAGACAGAATATGGGGACGTCAATGCCGAATATATCCCGTCTTAGCGGACGTCTATGCCGAATATCAAGAAACCTTGTTTTAGTGGAGATATCCGTGGGGGGAGGAAATTTTTTTTTGAAATTATATATTTTTAAATGGAATTTTTTGAAAAAAGCGAAATTTTTTGAAAAAGATACTTTATTTTTACAAAGTACTTTATTGGAAGAAGGTATTTTTTTTGAAAAAGTTATTTTTAGGAAAAATTTATAATTTTTGGAAAAAGGTCCTTTTTTGGAAAAAGGTATTTTTTTGGAAAATGTATTTTTTTTTGGAAAAAGATACTTTTTTTGGATAAGGTACTTTTTTTTTGGAAAAAGGTAATTTTTTTAGAAAAAGTTCCTTTTTTTTTGAAAAAGGAAAAGGTACTTTTTTTGGAAAAAGGTACTTTTTTGGAAAAAGGTACTTTTTTCGGAAAAAGGTGCTTTTTTTGGAGAAAGGTACTTTTTTTGGAAAAAGAAAATGGAAGGAAATACGTGAAATAGGCAAAGGTGCTAAAACTAAATGCATTGCCAATAATGATATTGATGTGGATTGTCTTAACAAACACGTCATTGACATTAATATTGATAGACCAACCCAAAATCCCTGTGAGAATATATATACAACCCCTATTGAGAACACTTTCTACTTTCAACGTATCGATCAATTTGAACTCATAAAAAGCTTCCTGGCTATTAACTCTAATGCTGTTGGCCCAGATGAAATTAACCCCAAGTTTTTAAAAATGGTTCTTCACAAACTGTTACCTTTTCTCACCCACATTATTAACACAGCCCTTATGAAATCTATATTTCCTGATGAGTGGAAATATGCTAAAATCATTCCAATTCCTAAAAACAATAGTGACTTTCGTCCTATAGCAATTCTTCCTTTTTTATCTAAGGTCCTAGAAAACATCATGCATAGACAAATCGACGAGCACTTAAATAGTTTTGGTTTATTATCTGACAGGCAGTCAGGTTTCCGACAAGGAAGAAGCTGCATTACAGCATTAATTGACGTTGTTGAGAACTTAAGGAGCCAACTTGATGAAAATATGGTCTCCTTCCTTGTGCTTTTGGATCACAGCAAAGCTTTCGATTCTGTGGATCACAGAATACTAATTACCAAGCTAGAAAAGCTATTTTATTTTTCTAAGTCCGCTTGTAAACTCATATCTTTGACATGCCCAATGTGGTTTCTCACTGTAATATACAAATGTATGCAGACGATGTACAATTGTATGCTGGAACCACTTCAAATAATATAATCAACTGCATAAACTCAATAAACAATGATCTGGCTCACATAAACAACTGGGCTAATTTGAATGGCTTGTGTCTAAATCCAACAAAGTCAAAATGTATCTTCATATCGCGAAATAATTTGAAACTGGAAATTGATGCTCATATTAAAATTAACGACGAAAATATTACTGTTGTGCAAAATGCTACTAATTTGGGAATAATTTTTAATACCCAACTTTCGTGGACTAACCATATTAATGCTACTGTTGGTAAAGTTCACGCAATGCTAAGGAATCTTTGGGCTGTGCAAACATCAACACCATTCGATATAAGAATACTTTTAACGAAAACCTACTTGATACCAGTTCTCCTCTATGGTTGTGAAATATTTGCGAACACTGATAGTGTTGATTCCAGAAAACTTCTTGTTGCCTACAATGATATTGCCAGATATGTATTTAATAAGAAACGAAGAGACCATATATCAATGTATTCGTATAAACTGTTTAACATGTGTTTTGATGACCTATTAAAATATAGGTGCCTTCTCATGATCCATAAGATTATATACTTAGAAGAGCCGAATTACTTATTTGAATATATACATTTTGCAAGATCTCCACGTGGAAAGGGACTTGTCCCACCACCTTTCAATTATAATTTTTCAAAAAGACAGTTCTTTAATCATACCACCCGTCTTTGGAACAATCTGCCCAATAATATTCAAACTATTAGCAACACAGAACGTTTTAAAAGGGAAATTTTAATATTGCTCAAATAAAATAATGTAATGATTTTAATTTTAATATAATTATGTTTGTATTTTTGTTTATTTTTATTATTATTTTTTATTTTTAATTTTTAATGATTATATAACTAAATTTAATTAGCAAATTGATATTTTTAATGTTGTATTTGTCTTTTTGGAAAAAGGCACTTTTTTTGGAAAAAGGTACTTTTTTTGGAAAAAGGTACTTTTTTGGAAAAAGGTAATTTTGGTGTCCCCTTTGTGCCCCTCCCGATAAGAATTTTCAAAAATTCCGTCTCAATGGACGTCTACATTGGTCGAGGAACATACATACCAAGTTTCAACTTCATAGCTCCAGCAGTTTGAGCAGGCCGTCAAGGGGGAGACTTTTTCCCCTTTTTGCCCCTCCCTGTAAAAATTTCAAAAAAATCCCGTCTTGGTAGATGTCTACGATAGTGGAGGAACCTTTATACCAAATTTCAACTTCCTATCTCCAGCGGTTTGGGCAGGCTGTCAAGGGGGGCTATTTTCCCCTTTATAACCCCCATTTCTACAACGTCCCTGTCCAAAATTCTAGAAAGTACTTTCCCCTACTCCAAGGAACACATATCTTAAATTTCAGCTTTCTAGTCAAAGGGGTTTTGCAGGCCGTTAAGGGGGAGACTTTCCCCCTTTTTGCCCGTTCCGGTAGGAATTTCTAAAAATTCCGTCTTAGCGGACGTCTACGCTGAAAGGAGAACCTACATACCAAATTTCAACTTCCTAGCTTCAGCGGTTTGAGCTGGGCGATGTTGAGTCAGTCAGTCAATCACGTTATTCTTTTATATATAGAGATTAATAAAAATATCTGGACTTCTAAATAGGACACATTTTATATTTTTACAAAAAACCGTGGATTTTTTGGGTTTTTAAAACAATTATTATTTTTTTAGCGTGAATATTACACTAATATTTTGTGCTGTATCCATTATTATCAATAACCGCTTCGCATCTTCTTTGCATACTCTCAACTAATCTCTGGCATCTTTCTTTTGGTATAGAATACCAGGCTTTTTGAATACCACCCCAAAGTTCGGTAGAATTTTTGTAATTGTTTTGCGAAACTTTTGTTTTTACATTATTCTATAGACTATTGGATTAAGGTCCGGACTTTGGGCTGGCCAGTCCAAAACCTTAATTTGTTCTTGTAAAAACAAATCCTTCACTATGTTCGACGAATGCTTCGGATAATTGTCTTGCATAAATGTCCACTTAACTGGCATATTTGCATAGGCAAATAGCTCCATAATATTCTTAAGAATGCTCAAATATTGAAACCTGCCCATTTTGTCCTCTGCTTTTATGATAGGCCCAACACCGCGCCAGGAAAAAGCCCCCCATAACATAATATTACCCCCATCGTGTTTCAAGGTCTTCTGAGTGTACTTAAAGCCTGGTTTTTTGGGCGGTGTACAAATGTTCTACCATCTGGTCCGACACGATTTACCATCGTTTCATAGCTCCAAAGCATATTTTTCCAAAAGGACAACTCATTTCCTTTGTGGGTTTTGGCAAAATCAATACGTTTCTTAATATTTTTTCTTGAAAGAAGAGAAAGAAGTCTCTACTTATTCATCCAAATAAGTTTGCTTCATTCAGTCTTCTTCTTACTAACCTGTCTGACACTTGAACGTTGAATTTTTACCTGATTTCATTATCTATTTGACGTGAGGACATAAAAGGGTTGAGTTTGCTTTTGCGTACTGTAGTCCTGTCCATATAAGTTGTAGTTTTACGACGGATTGGCTTACGTTCTTTATTTTGCGTATGATATTTCTTGTCGGCAGCACATAGACGAATAGCATTGTATACCATATTTCGCGAACACTTTAGTATTTTAGCAATTTAAGTTGGAGATTTCATCTCGTTGTGGAATTGAGATATAAGTCTTCGTTTTTCTGAATTACAATGTTTTCTACGTCCCATATTGGTGGAATTAGAAAAGAATTTGCTTCCCTACCAAAAAAAATTATATGACTTTTGATTTTATATATAATTATATCCGAAATATGAGAACATCTAATTGTATCAAATTAAATCGTATTATGATCATATTAGATCTAATTTGACATAATTAGATCTAATTTGATGGAATAAGATATGGTTTGATACAATTTTACCCGGATTTTGTCCTCATCCAAATGTATCAAATATAATATAATCCAACTAGATATAATGGTATATAATTCGATACAATTATACATTATTATATGAGGCATATGTAGCTGTATATTGGTCTATATATAAATGGATATTGTAATATGTTGCCTATATATTGTGCAATATATAACAAGATATAGTTATATATTTAAGATATAATTTCGTAAAATTGTATATAATTATATCTTGGTATATATGCTCCAATATAGAATTATACAAAATTTGATATGATAATATATGACTATATCAAAACTTTTTTACTTAGGTTATTACAAACGCAAATTATGAAAAGAAAATTATTACTAAGTGCAAATTTTGACAATTATTGCAAGTGTCCTATTTTTATGTCCAAGTCAAATATGAATAAAGTAAAGTAATTTTGTTGTAAATATTTGCATGTTTTAAATATTGCAAAGTTTTATATATAATCTGAGACTACTTGATTACAGTTTACTATAATAGAAAAGAAATATAATTATTGCTTTATAATTATTAAGAGAAATGCATGAAGATAATTTTGTATAAAGTGTCCTATTTCTATGTCCATAGCTGTATATTTTATGAACTAGAAGAAGAAGTTTAAATACATATTTTATTATAGGTTTGTGAAGTTGTTCCAAAAAGTTCCAAACGAGGGTTCGGGAAAATCTGTTTAACCCCATTTAGACATTTTTTGGATGTTAGTTTTTTGTCAGTAAAAATCTGATTCATTATTGTGGTCCTCTCTCCTCGTTAACGATTTTATCAATATAGCTTCTAACTTAAGACAACTGTCGGTTGAGTCAAAGTAAAGCTTATTCTCTAATTTTTTATAAGAACCAACAAAATTGATGTGAGTTTTAGTTGTCATTAAAATGTAAGATTTAACCAAAAAACTTGATTACATAAACTTTGAAAATTTGCTATTGAAGTAACTATCGAATTAACTATTGAATTTTGTCCTAAATATGTTAAGAAATCCGACATATTTCAAGATAAATTATCTCTAAAATCGCAAACTTAATACGTGTAAAAATCATTTAAAAATTAAATAATATTTTCATAGGAAACACAATGGAGATTCTGATATAAAAAAAATTCTCCGAATATGATAATAGGAATATGCCGTAAATTTTAAAATTTATTGCAGGGTCTGTGATTCTTTTGTAAGAAAAATTACTCCAAATCCTACAACTTTCATATCAAACCTAGAATATAACAAATATTCCAGTGTGATGGAGTTCTTCAAATACTTACAACAATGTTTCCTAATCTTTTAGGTTTTTTATAGATGTGCCCAACGGCAGTTTTATAGTCAGAACTAGCATTTTTGAAAATTTATTATTAAGAAATATTTAAGAAAAACCAAATTTCTTACTTAAAAATATATAAGAAAAAATCAGCCTTTGTTTTGATTATGAAACTGGCCCTATTCATTTCAAATTTTGAATAAAAATACATTTTAGAAGAATGACCTAAAATTTTAAAAGTTTTCAATACGAAAAGTTTGGATACAAAACTTTTAAATTAAAAAACAAAATAAACAACTAACGATCTAACTATCCTGATGGGTTCCTTCCGATCTTAATTAAATTCGGATATGTGATAGAGTTCTGCGTCAAAAGTTTCCAAATATCCAAATCTCAATAAAACCTTCTATTATTACCCGGTAACAAGTTTTGTAAGAAGTCAAGGTACGTAAACTCCTAATTTTCTATTATAAAACGTATTATTTTAGCAAGGACATGTCGATTGAGGTAACTCCCTACAAAACTCTCATTAATGGAATTTTTCATTAAACTAATAAAGTTTTCTTATCAAAATCAATTAAAATAATTCTTAAGATTGAGATATATTTTATGTAACTTTTTATAAATACTTTTAATAAATAAAAGGAAATTTTTCCCAACATTTTATGAAAAATTGCATTACTTCATTAAAAAGTTCCAATGAAACTTCATTGTTTTATGCAAAATCTTATTAATATCCTGCAGATAATTCTCTCAGTTTAGGTTCAAAGTAATGAGTTTTTTCACTTCAAATATCTTTTATATTGTGTATTAAATTAAAATTAACAAATTTTTAATACTACTTACATTAACACTTAACGAAAAACTAGCAGTTTTTGACAACTGCTTGTATTTACTTGTCAAATTCAATACAAATTTTTAATCAATAACTAAAAGCCTTTAAAAACGCCAGTTATTTTCGTATAAAAAAATTATAAAAAACTAGAAAATATGCAATGATATTCAATTTGTCTACAATTTCTTTTTTATAAAAATATGAATCCAAATCTGATACTAGTGTTTCCAAACCGATTAACCGAAAACCCGGGTTTTAGTTCATATTTCGTTTTTTTGCAAACCGGTTAACCGAAAATGTTAAATCTCGGTTAACCAAAAACCGGTTTGTTTTCATCGGTTAACCGGCTTTTTATTTTAATATTTTTAGCTTAAAATCTCTTAAAAAATTAAAAATCATAAGTGCCCAGCAAAAAATAGACACGGTTTTAGAAGAAATGTGTAGTTCTCTTCTCTCTCCTCCATAAGTGCACTAAACGAAGGCAGAGTGTTTGATGATGTTGTATTTTTGTTGTAATTTATTGCTTCTAGGTGGGACATCGCGAACAAAAATCATGTCATATGTCAGATTCTTTTATTGTGGGTAAATCACATGATTTTTTCGCAATGTCCCACTTAGAGCAATAAATTACAGCAAAAATACAACAACAGCACAAACGCTGCCTTCTTTTATTTAATTTTTGGAAGGGAGAGAAGCGCTAAAAAACGTGCTACTAGTACTGCAGTGCTTCTAAAATCATGTCTATTTTTGGCTGAGTGGCGAATAAAAGACGAAGAGACTTTTCGGATTTCTTGGTCTTTTCTTACAAGGAAGGTCGGATATGTGATTCACTACATTTACATAAATGAAATTTTGATACGAAAACATAAGCATGCGTATGGTTTTAGCGGCCGGTTCACACTTTAAATGGTTAAAAAGAGGGTGAATCTCTAAAAATATAAAATATTGATCCTGAAGAAGAACGGTCAGATTTTAATATATTCAACACACAAGGGGGTTGCCACTATTGTACTCGCAGTCCTAAAATTTTAATATCGGAATTGATGTGGACGTAGTAGGCAACTACTGTTATATTGAAAAGGTAGTGCTTGCCAACCATGAGATATAGCCATTTTTATTTATATATGACGCTGTATTAAAATTGTCATAGATTATATAACTAGATATGGTCTAAACATGGACCGCTGTTCACCAGCGGTCCATGCTTAGACCTAGTGCCCATATAAGGGTCCTACCAAAATTATATTGTTTATACGCTGCAGGTCGCAAATATTAAGATATTTTGATGAAATTTGGTAAACCGACCTATGTCAGCCCAAGGAAGAAGCCTATCGATTTTGGTTAACACGGGTCCATGTTTAGACCTAGTGCCCATATAAGGGTCCCCTCAAAATTATATTGTTTATACGCTGCAGGTCGCAAATATTAAGATATTTTGATGAAATTTGGTACACCGACCTATATCAGCCCAAGGACGAAGCCTATTGATTTTAGTTAACAGCGGTCCATGTTTAGACCTATTGCCCATATAAGGGTCCCCCCAAAATTATATTGTTTATACGCAGCAGGTCGCAAATTTTAAGATATTTTGATGAAATTTGGTACACAGACCTATGTTGGCCCAAGGACGAAGCCTATTGATTTTGGTGAACATCGGTCCATGTTAAGACCTAGTGCCCACCCGAGTAAAAAAGTTTTGATATAATCATATATTATTTTATGTAATTACATATAGTAACTTATATATGGCCACATATGCTTTTAAATTGAAGCATATAGACTTTTATATAGTCATATATTAAATATTTTTTCCTCAAAGGTTTTAATATTGAGACATATTTGATTTTATATTATTACATACTGGCCTACATATAAGTGTATGTGCTATATATAAGTACACAATGTAATATATAAAAGATATAATTACATATACGTTTATATATAATTTAGTATGACACTATACATAATAATATAAAACTATATATGGAGCCATTTAAGAAATATTATATAATAGGTGTTATATATGATTATATATTGACGCATATGAACCCATATATAACTTAGTATGGTTTCATATCTACAATATTTCATGATTTCTTTTATATATAACGATATAACGTTCTTTATAAAATCATCTATAATTATATATCATCCCACATTAGCAATTTTTTCAAAGTGATTTTATATAAAAATATATGTATAAGGTCCTTTTAAAACCGTCTTGTATTAAATGTGGTTCCATATTAAAAATGATTTTGAACTAGTTTTAGATTTTGTAATAACTAAAACACAAGTGATCGTGAGTAATGTGTGTTTCGTGTGTGAGTTTATTTTTTGCATCATATGTTTTTAGTAATTTTTACTGTTTTGCGTGAGAATTTTCTGATTGTGAGTAAACTTTTCATATACTCATGTCTGCGTGAGTAAGACACGAAATACTCGTGCGTGAGTAATTTGTTTTTGTTTAGGAGCGTGAGTCAAAATGGCTAACGCGCCCATAAAACTAACAATACTGAAGCTTTAATATGGAATTCTCAATACTATAACGCACACTTGACTGATCTCTTATATCTTGGTTGTATATCACAATCCTATTAAGTTAAAAATTTCAGTGTTGTTAACCTTATTTTAAAATTATTAAAAACAAGGAAAAATTTGTTCATGTTTAATGCACTGTCATGGTAAATCTGGATAAAAGTAATGGAAGATTTATCGAAATTATAGGATATCCAGTAGACCTGGGGGTTAATCATTACATTTTGTAATTAATTACACATTCATTTACACAATTACATGTAATTGTAATTGAAAAAAACTCAATTACAATTACAAATTATTTGTAATTGTAATTCAAAAAAGAACAATTACAAGTAATTTGTAATTTGAAAAATGTCAATTACATTTTTTGGGAAAATAAATAATGACAAAAAGCACAAGTTAGGGGTAAGCCCAACATGACGTATTCTTTTTATACGCATCCATGCCTATGCAACCTATCCCAGTCAGATTTTTCTACAAAATTTTAACAAAAAACACTTTTTAATTCTAAATGTAATTGAAATTTGTAATTGAAATCACTTTCAATTACAATTACTAGTAATTTGTAATTGAAAATTTTCAATTACAATTACTTGTAATTTCAATTACAAATTACAAGTAATTGTAATTGAAATCCCTCAGGTCTGATCTCCAGATATTGTATATCTTTTTTTATTTAAAAATATAATTTTATATATTGTTAGATATGGTCATATATATTATGGTAAAAATATAGCGTTAATATTTAGGTATAATTGTATCAAACTATGTCCACATTTATAACATTTTATATAATTCAACAATTAGTTTAATTTTTGCATTAAAAAATACAAGAATTGTTTTTTCGGACTTTCTATATTTTCATATATTTAGTTAGAATATTCTTCCACCTCAGGTCCAAATTCTAATATGATATTGTCATATTAGATTTTTATTTGTTGTTTCAAAAAGGGGTTGATAATTTTTATGATAGACAATATAATTGTTTCGTATTCATCACTGTACTCTTCAGTTGTCCGCATTAAGAAAATGATTTTATATAATTTTATACAAAAAGATATAATTTTATGTAATTGGATGAGGACAAAATTTGGATACAATTGTATCATATTGTATCGAATTGTATCAAATTGTGCCAAATTGTATACAATTCGATACAATATGATACAATAAGACGTTCTCATTTTTCGGATATAATTATATCTAATTACATAGAAGATTAAATATAATTAAATATAACTTTATATGGCTCCATATAATTGTTTTTTACTTGGGCATAGGTCATAGGTCCCCTCAAAATTATATTGTTTATACGCTGCAGGTCGCAAATATTGAGATATTTTAATGAAATTTTGTTCGCTGACTCACGTTATAAAAAATTTTGACACAAGTCCCATTTTAACCCATTCGAATTTCGGATCCAAACATTAGTTGGCTTTTAATCAGACTGGTGTAGGGTATTGTATAGTCGGCATGCCCGACTTTAACCTTTTTACTCGTTTTTGAAATATTTTTTGACATACACAAATAATTTGCAGCTGTGATACAAAATATTGATCACGTATATTTCTAGTTTACGTATTATCCTAGAACAACGAAATCCATTTACTTAAAACGAAATATTAAATAAATATTAATAAAATAAAAATACATCTCTAATAAAACGTGATTGACACATTTTGTTATGAATTCTAAATACATAAATTGTTCCTTTTTTGTGTACTGAATTTTATGATATTTTTAAAGAAAAAAGTGTACTTCTTTTTCACTAATTGTACTGCCTTTTTTTCCTCGATGTACTTTTTTTGTCGATTTCATATCTGGCAACCCTAGTCTCTTATAACTCGCTGAGTTTTCCAATTTTCGTTGGCCGATTCAGCGACACCGCGGATCAATGCAAAAATATAAAAAAGTGTTTCAATAATGTTTAATTGTACCAATGTAATTTAAAAATACCAAAGCAGAATTCGAAAAAAGTTGAGTTTGCAATGAGTTTTTGTGGGACCAGTTTTGGAATAGGTGGATTTGAAAAACGTTTTTGGTTTACAAAAAACAAAGCAATAAAACACTAGTTCCTTCCGCTTTCATTTTACTTAAAGATTTGTAGTTTTCTTTTTTTATTGTATGGTGCGGCCCTGTATAATTTATGCAAAACCACAATATGGCCCTCGGTGACAAATCCGTGCCGTCTAGGGTTATGACTCATTTTTAACAAAAATTTTACCTATCACCACGTGATAGCCAATACTAAATTAATAATAAAAATCGTGTTTGCGGGTCATTTTGGCAACAAAAGCTTACGCACCAAATGCAATTTCTAAAAATAATTTTTTTCCATGGGATTTTGGTAATTTTCATAACGAATTATTACAAGAATTATTGTAAACGACAAAAAATGTATCCAAAATTCCCTCCAAAAAGGTTTCGTAATTTTTACAGTAAACAGCTTTTAATACGCATTGTTTGAGTCTCATTTGTTTAAAACTTTGAAGAAATATTTTAATTAAACTAAAATAATATAGACCAAATTTCAAACCTTTTGGTGCGGGAACTTTTTTGACAGCAGCGAAAAAGTAAGATTGCGTTTCTTAATATTTTTTATGGCATTTTTTTAATAATTAAGAACAAGCGGAATGGAACACTAGTAATCCACAAATTGGAATGCTAACTTTAATTATTTTTTAATTTAAAATAAGAATTTATGTATTTAAAAACTAATAATTATAATATCCCGGTGAAAATGTTCATACATATATGAATATTTATGGTGCAACCATATATGTATGGATCCGAAAAATGAGGTAACACCTAAGTATATGTTCATATATGGAAATATATGAACATATACATTAATTAAATATATAGTCGAAATATACACATATTCTGTATATTCCGCTGAAATTAATTTCTGATCAAAAAAACATACCGCTATTCACAAACGTCATAATAAAAGAGTAATTGGCCCGATATTTTAGAATAAAAGTATTTTTTATTCAGAACAAACGCAAAATACAAGTATTTTGAAATAGTTCTCTAAAAAGTAATTTTATACTACAATACCACAGATAATACTATGCCAGTTATTTACTTTCTACCAGGCAGATTGTGAATGCCACTAAAATTAAACCTCCAAAAGTGAAAAAATATGTATGCCTTAATATCTGCCTCATTTTCGTCGAGTTTATTTATTATTGATGAGAGTTCCACTTATTGTAAGTGCATTAAATGAATAGAAGCACGGTATAGATTCCGTGCATAAATTTTTAACAAAAGTAATTATACGCTATAAACGTGGTGATTTTTAACTTACAATGAAAAGACGAGGCACAGCCAAAACGCCAAATACATAACACATATATGAATACCAGATGAAATCATTAATGATGGGACATAAAAATTTTTTAATGATTAATGATATTGTACTCCTTATAGCAACTTAATTATCAAAGATAACATCACTTTCAAAATAATAGTACCAGGTATTAAAATAATTATTATGGGTAAACCAGTTATGATATTAGTTTCCAATAAATTGCAGAACATTTAAAATTAGTAATTTGATTTATTGAATTTTTTTTAATTTTCAAAATTTGGTGTACTTTGTTTTTTTTTTAATTATAATTTCAAATATTTATAATTTTAAAGTTTTTGTTTCGTGATAGGAAAATATTTTAAAAATAGTTGAAACTTTGCTTCGTAAAACTAATTTTTTAACTGATTTTTAATGCAATACAAAAGAGAAGGACAAAAAAAAGATATATATTCTTGGTCGTTATCAATAGCGAAACCGATATAGCCCTGTCCGTCTGTCTGTCTGTTGAAATCACGATCACGCTCAAAATAGTTTTGCTAGGATGTTAATTTTTAGTCAAAATTTTTGTCCAATTTCTTAAGTAGTTTGGTATTGGAAATGGTCATATTTGGTCCAGAAAATGTAAAAGCACCTCTAGAATTTTCCTTATTAACATCAAAACATATATTAACTGTGTGTTGTTGTTGTTACTGAATAAGAAAAAAATACATACATACACACCCAGACCTTGAAAGAGATAATTCTTTTTTTGAATTTATATGCATAAAATTGGATTCATTTTATAAATTACCGAATAATTCATAATGCCTTTAAATCAATGATTGGACATTGAATAAAGTGAGATAAGAGTTGTTGCTATTTGTGTTGATTCAATTTTGATTCGATTGAATAATTTGGACGTATGTTGGCTTTAGAGGCACCTCACCGATTGATTCTAAATTTTTGCTACTGATATAACTCTCTTTTGGGGTCCCGAAGAAATTTTTTTTCAGCGAAAAGCCTGTATGGGGAGTTACTTCGGTTTAAAGTTTAAAAATGAACTTAACTATATTTTCTTCATTTATGATAGGGTTGGAACAATATGTACACCATTGGAAAGGTAATAAAAATATCTTTAGGATAGCATTTTTTTTTGTTAACCCACTATCATCCGGCGTAGGAATTTTAATTTTTTGTTTTTTTAATGTTTTTACTCCATAAAAAACATATATAAGGACAAAAATTGTACTTATTAGTATGTTATCAAGACGAAAAGCTGATATATAGCCCGAGTAAAAAAGTTTTGATATAACCATATATTATTTTATGTAATTGCATATAGTAACTTATAGTTACATATGGCCACATATGCTTTTAAATTCAAGCAGATATACTTTTATATAATCATATGTTAGATGTTTTTTCCTCAAAGGTTTTAATATGGAGACATGTGTGATTTTATATTATTTCATACTGGCCTACATATAATTGCATGTGCTATATATAAGTACATAAAGTAACATATTACAGATATAATTACATATACGTTTATATATAATTTAGTATGACACTATACATAATAATATAAAACTATATGTGGAGCCATATAAGAAATATTTCATAATTTGTGTTAGATATGATTATATATTGACGAATAAGAACCCATATATAACTTAATATGGTTCCATATCTACAATATTTCATGATTTCTTTAATATATAACAATATAACGTTCTTTATAAAATCATCTATAATTATTATTAATAAGCAATTATTTCAAAGTGATTTTATATAAAAATATATAAGGTCCGTATTATATTATATGTGGTTCTATGTTAACAATGATTTTGAACTAGTTTTATATTTAGTAATTACTAGGGATTGGCGCGTGACTAGAAATGTTCGTCAGTCACGTTATTCACACGTGATCGTGAGTAATAATTACTATACTCAAGTGATTCGTGCGTGAGTCTGAGAATATATAATTCGTACTTGATTCGTGCGTGAGCGTGAATAAGAATATATAACCCGTGCATGATTCGTGTGTGAGTTTATTTTTTGCATCTTATATTTTTAGTAATTTTTACTATTTTGTAATATTTTACTATTTTTTTTACTATTTTTCTTATATCTTGGTTGTATAACATAATCCTATTAACTTTAAAATTTCAGTCTTGTTAACTTTATTTTAAAATTACTAAAAATAAAGAAAATTTTGTTCATGTTTAATGCACTGTCATGGTAAATCTGGATAAAAGTAAAGGAAGATTTATCAAAATTATAGGATCTCCAGCAGACCTTTGGGTTAATCATTATAATTGGAAATTAATTACACATGCAATTACACAATTGCCTACATGTAATTTTAATTGAAAAAAATTCAATTACAATTACATATTTGTAATTGTAATTAAAAAAAAGCAATTACAAGTAATTTGTAATTGAAAATTTTCAATTAAACATTACATATAATTGTAATTGAAAAAATGTCAATTACAATTACATTTTTTCGGAAAAGATATAATGACAAAAAGCACAAGTGAGGGGACAGCCCAACATGACGTATTCTTTTTATACTTATCCACGCCTATCCAACCTATCAGTCCAGTCAGTTTTTTCTACAAAATTTTAACAAAAAACACTAATTCTAAATGTAATTGAAATTTGTAATTGAAAATTTTGAATTACAGTTACATGAAATATAATTGAGTTTTTTTTTAATTTCAATTACATTTATTTGCAATTGTAATTGAAATCCCCCAGGTCTGATCTCCAGACATTGCATATCTTTTTTATTTAAAAAAATAATTTTTGTATATTGTTAGATGTGGTCATATATAATATGATCTAAAGTATAAGGTAAATTTTTAGATATAATTGTATCAAACTATGTCCACTTTTATAACATTTTATATAATTTTATACAAAAAGATATAATTTGATGTAATTGGATGAGGACAAAATTCGGATACAATTGTATCGAATTGCATAAAATTGTATCAAATTGTACCAAATTGTATACAATTGTATACAATTCGATACAATAAGATACAATAAGATGTTCTCATTTTTCGGATATAATTATATCTAATTACATAAAAGATTATATATAATTAAATATAACTTCATATGGCTCCATATCATTTTTTTTTACTTGGAAGATCAAGTTTTTATTCTTTCAAAGTATGGCTAACTTTTGACAAATGAAAACTCTCAATACCGACAATAGGTTTAAAATGTGTTTACTTCCAAAATATGTTCGATTCCCGATGAGTTAATTCAGTATAATTGTTGGTTAGAGTCAAAGTTGTATCTTTTGTACCATCTGCAAAAAAATTTGGTTTGATTTCTAATATCTTCGGTATTTTAAGTGATAAAATATGAACTACATCTCAAAAGTTTTTAATCTTGAGAATATATTAATAAGTAAAAAATTATGTGGTAGTATACGGTGGCTTTTATAAAAACGGTTTATTTTAAAAAATCTTAAAAATAAATCTCATTCGCCGGTAATGGGTAAACAAACAAAAAAAATGTCGTCCATAAGATATTTTTACTATCTTTCCAATGGTATATATATATTGTTCCAATCCGACTATAAATGACTTAGATATAGCTAAGTCCACTTCCAAACTTTGCACAGAAATAAACTCCCTACAGAGGTCTTTCCGCGGATTTTTTTTCAATTCTGCTTGAAAAGTAGTACATCGGGGTAAAAAAAAATCACTGAGATCAACTGCAAAATTGAGATTTAAAATACGAATTAAGGAATTATATTTTTGCAAACATCTATATGAATAACATAAGCAGTGTTGCCACTTTATGGGTAGAACATGGATGATAGCAATTATTAAATTGTTTAGTTTTTCACATAAATTTTAATTCAAATGAATGAATTGAGAAAGTTATCAAATTTGTAAATAAAAAAATATATTATGCATAAAAAAAAGAATTTAATTCATAAACTAGCCAATAGATAGTGGGTCTATGAATACAACTTAGCAATTACTTCAAAGCATTGTTGGTAGCAGAAACGGTGCGATTATCGGTGAGGGTAAGTAACGCTGTTGCAGATTATTTCGTTTACAGTATTTTAAGGATAATTGTATTTCGATTATTTCGATAACGGTATTTTAAGGTTAACTGTATTGCAATTATTTCGAAAATGGTATTTTAAGATAACCGGTATTCAGTTATTTCGGTGCATTCCGCAAATTTTTTTTACGGAAAAACAAAGTAAAGTGAAATAAATTTATTAACTAAGTGTATGCAAAATTCACAATTATGACGCGGAATTACAAAAAGTTTAGACTAAAAAATAATGGTGTTGTAAGGATAATGGTATTTCATTAATTTCGGTACTGGTATTTTAAATGTATCGATATTTGAATCTATAATAGTATTTTAGCGATAGATCCTACCAACACTGCCTCAATGTATGTAATTACTTTTGGCTTATGAATGACTTAACATCTAATTCATCCGTTGACTTGTAGAAGAGCATGAAATATTAATAAAAATAAAAATTTTAGACTACTCGCAAACTGACTAAAATTGTGAAGTTTGCATAAAAATTCCAATATCTATTTTTTATTCATACGAGTTAATGAATGGATTCACAGCGACTGATCAACCACGAATTAAACCGATACATCAGGAAAGTCTATTAATCACATCATGCTTTGAAATTCTTTCCTTATACAAATAAGCTATTAACGTACACAAAAAATTCGTTACCAAGTAATTAAGAAAATTTCAACTAATAAAGTTTTATCGAATAATTTATTATATTGTATGTATATGCCACAAAAACATTATTTTAGTTGAAGTGCTCCCAATTGCTTGCCAAAGATTTTTTTGTGTGTATTAAAAAAGCGCAAATAAAACTTGATTTTTGAAAGACTCTAAAATAATATTTTTAAATCGTTCACATGTGATCATAACTGACTCTTATTTACAAGCTTTTTAAGTGTTTTGTTCTAAAGTTAATTTTTCTCTAAATTTTATGAAGATTCATATGATACTCAAAAGTTCATCATAAATGCTGCATATTTAAGGAACTTTTCTTTGTAATAATATAACGCCCAGAACGATGGGACAATTGAAATGGCCAAATCACTTTTTTTAAGATTACTGATGAGGTTATTACCTTTTTTCGGAGTTCAAATTGTAATAATAGGTGTGTTTCTTTACTTTTTTGGGTAAAGTTCGGTAAAATGAGAGTAAGCACAAAATCCTCTCACAAAATGACAAAATTACCCAATAGTAAAGGAACGCAAAAAACCACTTTTCTAGCCCAAAAACTTATATCAAAGAATAATGTTAAACAGTGATGGGACTTGAAAAATTTTGTTTTCTGCCAAGTGTGTGACTAAAATGTGCCAAATGGGCCTTTATTGTGCCAAAACTAAATTTTCACTAAGAACCCGTGTTTTCAACTTTCATTTTGTAAATGCGTTCTTATGGAATTAATTCTATTTTGAATTCTTATGGAATTAATTCAATTTTGAATTCTTATGAAATTAATTATATTTGAATGAATTAAAATTTTCTTTCAATTAAAGGTGAATGATAAATTAAATTCATCCGATTCTTATTAAAGATTTGGGAATGCAGCCAATGAATGAATTCTTTAGGAATGGTTGCACGGAATGGTATACATATAAACATTTTCTAAAACTGAATTAATTAATGAATTATGAATTAAACTTAAATTAATTCTTTCGAAGCTCTGAGATAAATTTATAGCATTTGAATTTTTAAAATTCTATGGATTAACCACCGTAAGTTGTTCAGTTTTCACGTGAAAAAACTGTTTTATTGTGCAAACTTAGTTTTCACGCAAATTTAATGTACAAGACTTTTATTTTTCTGGTGAAAAGGTGACATTTTGTGTTAATTGTGATTGTGGCTTTATTATAAAATTAAAATATTGTTAATTTTTTTAACTTAAATTGAAATTTAAAGCATTTAAAGTCTGAGAGAAATTTTTTCACGTGAAAAACAACTTACGGTGCTTATTCGGTAATATCTTCGATGCCATTTTTTAGTTTTGCTTTATTCGAAAGGGTATTTTAATAGCAATAAATGCTTAGAAACTAAAAATTAAAGAATTGTTATTTTTTAAATTCATTTTCTATTAAATTTTGTAGATAACCAAAATGTTCCAAAATAGTATTGGTTGTGCCATTGTACCAATCTATCTTAGATTGTGCCAAAAATCCCATCACTGATGTGAAAATACGTATAATTTCAGTTTGCAAATCGGCACAAATAGACATTTATTCGCATTTAAAAGTTGTTTTTGATTTTATTCAATTAATTCGAACAAAAATCCAAGTTTCTTTTGCTTATTTCTTTATTTAATTACAATTTTTAATTTAATTTCACAATTGTTTTTTGTTTATATTTGCATCAGCTGTTTTACCAAAGTTTACCCGAAGAAAAAGTCTGCGGAACACACTGAATATGTTAATTGAAGTCATTTATAGTTTCATATTTTTTGGGTAATTTTGTCTACACTTTTTGGAATTTTGAATCTTGCTTGTGGCAGCACTGAGATTAAACAAGATTAAACTGAACTATTTACTTGTAGTGGTGGAAAAAATCATACACATTTGTTGCACAGTGGATTGAGCGAACACAAAATGGGTAATAATTTATACTTGTTTGTACTTAGTAGAATCCCCGAATAAAAACACCAGGATGGAGGGTATCTAAAGGCTCGGCACAGCCGAATTTAATCTTTGGTTTGTATAAGTCCCCAGTCACCTGGGGACTTATACAAATCATCAAGCGGGATTTAGTCCGCTTTTTATTATTATAACCCTAAAATCATAATATAAAATTTAAAAAATCACCCGGTTTTCGGTGTCAGCTGTAATTTAAGAAAAATTCTAAAACTAGTTTTTTATTTGATTAGTTGAAGTGAAGCAAACTTTCAATGTAAATTGATTTTGTAACAAAAATAATTTCTGTAGAAATAACGCAACACTTCACCGAAGTGTTTTAGAAAGTAATCCTTTAATACTCGTATCTCCAAATTTCAAACAATTTGATATATGTATTGAAAATTTACCAAATTAATTGTTCGAAAGAAAAATTTCACTTAAAAAAAATTTCGTATCGAAAAAACTTTAGATTTAAATGTACTTAGTCTAGAGATATTTCACAGGGACATGAAAAAAGAGTCCGATATGAGATATACATCCCTTCGAAAAGCACGTTACATTTATTAGAAGAGATTTAGGCAAAAATATTTTAAATAAAAATAATTACCAGATTCTGTGTTAGTTTTCCTACAAAACACCAACAGATTCTAAAACGACTACCTTAAAAAAAAATTTATGATAAATATTTATAAATTACCTGAATACATTTTCAGATTTATTGATTTAGATAATGGAAAACTGACGTATTTTTGAACAATTGTTGCTATATTTCCTATTGAACAAAAATCGTCATTTTAAAGAGGAAAATCGTCAAATCGTCATTTGGATTTTTTCGATAGTAAAAATCGTCAAAATGACAACATTGTTTGCGACCTCACGATTGCTAGTCTAGCGCTTCTTCGATACGAAAGTTAATAAAAGTACTTATTAAACAAGTATAAAAGGTGCACTCCAATTCAATATTGTTTTCAGTACTATTTCTTCAGGTGCATAGAAAACAAATTCTCACCTTTTTTTATATATACATATTTTTAAAAATTAAAAAATATTGAATTTAAACAAATTAATTATAAATATTAAAAAAAAAAATTAATAGAATAACAAAACGAGTAAAAAGGTTAAAGTCGGACATGCCGACTATACAATACCCTACACCACTCTGGTTAAAAGCCAACTAATGTTTGGATCCGAAATTCGAATGGGTTAAAATGAGGCTTGTGTCAAAATTTTCTATAATGGGAGTCAGCGCACCAAATTTCATTAAAATATCTTAATATTTGCGACCTGCAGTTTGTAACCAAGCCAATTTTGGGGGGACCTTATATGGGCACTAGTTCTAAACATGGACCGATGTTCACCAAAATCAATAGGCTGCGTTATTGGGCCAATATAGGTCTGTGTACCAAATTTCATCAAAATATCTTAATATTTGCGACCTGCAGCGTATAAACATTATAATTTTGGTAGGACCCTTATATGGGCACTAGGTCTAAACATGGACCGATGTTCACCAAAATCAATAGGCTGCGTTATTGGGCCAATGTAGGTCTGTGTACCAAATTTCATCAAAATATCTTAATATTTACGACCTGCAGCGTATAAACAGTATAATTTTGGTAGGACCCTTATATGGGCACTAGGTCTAAACATGGAACGATGTTCACCAAAATCAATAGGCTACGTTATTGGGCCAATATAGGTCTGTGTACCAAATTTCATCAAAATATCTTAATATTTACGACCTGCAGCGTATAAACAGTATAATTTTGGTAGGACCCTTATATGGGCACTAGGTCTAAACATGGACCGATGTTCACCAAAATCAAAGTTGTTCGTCCTTGGGCCAACATAGGTCTGCGTACCAAATTTCATCAAAATATCTTAATAGTTGCGACCTGTAGAGTGCGCACAAGATTGCATGGACAGACAGACAGACGGACGGACATCGTTAAATCGAAATAAAAAAAAATTCTGAACCGATCGGTATACTATAAGGTGGGTCTACGACCAATATTTTTTGGTGTTACAAACATCAGCACAAACTTATAATAACCTGACCACATAGTGGTGTAGGGTATAAAAAAATTCTGAACCGATCGGTATACTATAAGGTGGGTCTACGACCAATATTTTTTGGTGTTACAAACATCAGCACAAACTTATAATAGCCTGACCACATAGTGGTGTAGGGTATAAAAATGGAAAAAAATATTGGTCCCGCCGGGAATCGAACGCGCGTTTGAAATGCCTGTTTTGAAATACCAAATTACACGAAAATCACTTTTTACGATCACTTTTGCAATTACTCTTTATAAGGAATACTTAAGTGATTTTTAGGATGTTGTTCAGAAGTAATTCTAAAAAGCTGTAAAAATACACTAATGGATACTTGTGAAGTCGTGAAAGAAGTAGTTTGTAAAGCATTACATCCAATTTTTTTGATGTGACCTTTTAAAACTAATAACGGACAAGGAAACCGCAGAAATAAATTAAAAATTTGTCCAAAAAGTATTAAAATATAATTTCACTGTTAAAATTAAGTAACAAAACTACGAAGTTTTTTCAGAAAATTCGCACGGAATCCATGCTTGGCAGAAAATGGGTAAAACAATATAATATCACAAACGGATTGCAGAAAATTTTAAATATTGACGAAAAACTGAAATTTTTAAAAATTGAAATCACCTAGAAATCAAATTACACTTGAAATATATAATTGAGTTTAGAGCTGAGTTAGAAATAAAATTTTCCTTTATGGTTATTAGCCACTCTGAGCTGTAATATTAAACAAGTTTTAAAAACCTTTAGGCCCTTACAGATACTTTTATAAAATGTTCTGCCTATGTCTACTATTTATTAACTTCTCTTTTTACTATTAAAAAAAATTGTTAAAGGGACAGCTGGTGCAATGATAAACAAATAACACCAATGTGAAAATTCTAAATTTTAAATAAGCAAAGAAATACACAAAATAAAACTTCTATATATAAAAATTAACTGAACGAAGTCAAAAAAAAACTTTCAAATGCAAAAAATATGTGTTTCTGTGCGATTTTTGAGACTAAAACTATACGCATTTTAATTTTTTTCTTTTAAATAGTTTTGGGTTAGAAAAGTGATTTTGTGTGTTCCCGTACTTTTGGGTAATTTTGTCATTTAGATAGAGGATTTTGTGCTTACACTCATTTTATTGAACTTTACACAAAAAGTAAAGGAGCACACTTAACTTAAAATAACGAGTTTTTTAAAAGTTTTATAAGCTTCCCCAGTAAGCAAAAAAAAACGGGAAAAATTAAACAAAAAATTTTTGAAAAGCCCCCCCCCCTCCCCCCGAAATAAATTCCTAGCTACGAGCCTGCCTAATTGTAATTGTGTAATTGCATGTACAATTAATTACCAAATGTAATTGAAATTGAAGGTCTGGCAAAAGTATGCCTTACATCACTTTTCTAAACCCCCCCCCCCCAAATTCCTCCTAACGAATTTTTTCTCCCCTAAACCACTAAAAATCCCCTAAATATCGGTCAAAATCTCCTAATTTGGCAACACTGCTCCATGATTTGGCGTATTAAATTGTTTAGCCCTTGCAGCACCAAATTTTTTCGTAAAGGGGTTTTAATATACATGCCCAGGTAGAAAAATACAAACGGCACAATGTTGGCCCGGTATTGGAGGCGGTAGTGCATGTACTGGCAATGCGTCGGATTTTTAACTTTCACTGTACTGCCAAGTTGTCGAAATGATAACACCAATAAACGCTTGGCCGTAGTTATTTCCCAACGTTGGCGCAAGCTTGGGATTTTATTTTTTTGGTATTATTCCAATACATTTAATAACAAATTTAGTAGTTTGCTAGAACTTTACTGTCCTCTTAGTGTACATCACAGATTTTTTTTTTTATTTTTTTTTTTTGTCAAGTCTTGATGGAATTTCTTCAAATGTATTCTTTCGAAACTTCACAAGAAAAGAATGGCGATGTCTCTCTTACATAAATAATTTTGTAATAGATGTAAAAATACGTAAAATTTATAAAATTGTTAATTTTAATAAATTAAAAAAAGCTCGTTAATTTTCAGAAAACAGTACTGGCAAAGCACGTTTTAAGTAGTACCGGCATTTCGTAAAAAACAGTGCTCTCCCAGTACAACTTTTGTTGTAACGTCGGCAATTTCTACCTGGGTGCATTCATAGATCAAGTTTTTTTATACAAGTTTTTTTTTTGCATGAAATACAATCAAGATCAGGTTTTTCAGTTTCTTTTACAATTTTTAGTAGATTTCCTCACAATTTATAATTCTGGTTTTAGCATCTTGCAAAACTTGTGTCACATGCTTTTTATTTTTAAATGTAGGTTTGTGTATTATTACTTTTTCTTAAACTTGCGTTGTTAATTTAACTTACTACAACGACGGGTGTTACTATGAGAAATAGCGTACCCAGCATTTTAATGGGGGTGGGGGTCTAAATATCATGATTGTACAAATTTTAGATGAGTAACTAAAAATTAATTATTAAACATATTTTTTGTATTTTTTAAACATTTTGAAGGAGGGCGGTGCATGGCGGTGGTTCCTATGGCTACGCCATAGGCTATCATCATAAAATAATGGTATTAACTTGTATTTCAGTTCATGTAGGGAATTTATCGTTACGTTTTTACGAATATGTGTATTATAATATGGTGTTGTGTGCTTTATCAGCCCAAATTGCTAACACACCCGTTTTTTCTTAATGCGAACGTGTCGGAGATAAAATTTACCAATATTGAAACGAAACAACAACTTCAATAACAATAGCAGCAACAGAAATTACAACCACAAAAAACTAACACAAATATCAACCAATAATACGACACAATAAGCAAAAAAAAAACATCAAACTGAAATTTTGGCCAAATAAATGCTGGTTGTGATGCATTGTATGGTGTGGTCTGGATCAGTAGCATGCACATTTATTGCATAATAATAATTTTATAAAACATTCAAGACATACAAATAAACTAAAATTGTTATTGAAATTGTTTGTACCTAATTAAACCAATAAAAAAATTCCAAACAAACTTTCAATTTCATGCTCTATTTTATAAAATATTTTGGTAATTTGCAAATATGTAACATTTTGTTTCGAATAAACAGTAATTTTTTTTGTTATATTACACTGTCCCCAATAATCAAATCTAGTCTATTCTGAAACAATGGCCAACAATAAAATACCCTTGTCTTCCAGTTTGCCTAGATCAATTCATTCCATGGCCTGCTACTTGGATGTATGCATGTTTGTAAGAAAAAAAAATCCCTTGGAAAGACTAGTTTTGGGCGATTTTTAGCGAAAGAGAAAAAGCTATAGACTGGCAGTCTGGAGTCCCAGTTTCGATTTCCGCACGATTATTAAAAAAAATGTTTACACCAAAAAATTTTTTTTTATAAAACTTATCTTTTCGAAAAAATCTATTTTTAGAATCATTATTTTAGTCAGAGATGGGCTAAAATCATTACTATTACATTTTCATTACCATTACTTGATGTAATGGTAATGGAGCTTTTTTTATCATTACAATTTTTTAACGCAATGGTAATGTTTTTTTTTTCATTACCATTGCGTAAAAAAATGGTAATGAATATTTTTTTAATTTTCATTTGTTTTGAAAATTAAAATGAACCTTTTTTTAATTTTCATTACTTTTACCTAATGTTTACATAGGAATGAAACACCCATTTGTTTTTCATTACTTGCCGTTTTTGTCGAAGTTTTTTATTCTAAAAATATGAGGTTTACAAATTACTAAAAGCATTTTCTAGTTCATAATCCGAGGCCTATGGAATCCATATTTTATACCCAGTTTTGGTGGCTAGTTGCAAAAAATAATCACGAAAAAAATTGCAGAAAGGAAAATTCTTGCATCAATATATTTGTTTGCAGAACATATATAGCTGATTAAGTTTTTTTAAATCAATTCTAGTACCATAGTCTTTTTTCGCGATCCGCCATTATTTTGATGAGTATTATAATCTAAGGATTATAATACTCATTTCCTACAACAAAGTTTGGTGGCTAGTTGAAAAAAAAATCGCGAAAAAATATCGGAAAAAAAATTTACAAAAAGGAAATTTCTTACATCAATATATTTGTTTGCAGAATATTAATCGCTGATTAGTTTTTTTAATTCAGTTTTTTGCTATAAAGTTTTTTTTCGCGTTCCGCCATTATTTTGCAATTTTTGAAGTGCGGTTTTTTTAAATTTATATTTTAGTGACTATAATACCCGTTTCATACAACAAAGTTTGGGGGCTAGTTAAAAAAAAACGCGACAAAATCGCGAAAAAAAATTCCAAAAAGGAAAATTCTTACATCAATATATTTGTTTGCAGAATGTAAAACGCTGATTAAGCGTTTTAATTTAATTCTTTTACCATAAAGTCTTTTCTCTCGTCCTGCCATTATTCAGAAAATATCAATTGAAATTCAGAATTTCCATTTGAAATTTAGAAAACGTCAATTGAAATTCAGAATTTCCATTTGAAATTCAGAAAACATCAATTGAAATTCAGATTTTCCATTTGAAATTCAGAAAATATCAATTGAAATTCAGAAAATATCATTTGAAATTCAGAAAATATCATTTGAAATTCAGAAAATATTATTTGAAATTCAGAAAATATCAATTATTATTCAGAAAAAATCAATTGAAATTCAGAAAATATCAATTGAAATTCAGAAATCGTCATTTGAAATTCAGAAAATATCAATAGAAATTCAGAAACCGTCATTTGAAATTCAGAAAATATCAATTGAAATTCAGAAAATATCATTTGAAATTCAGAAAATATCAATTGAAATTCGGAAAATATCATTTGAAATTCAGAAAATATCATTTGAAATTCAGAAAATATCATTTGAAATTCAGAAAATATCAATTGAAACTCAGAAAACAGCAATTGAAATTCAGAAAAATGTAAACAGAATTTTTTAAAGAATCCGGCCAGGTAGATAATGTTATACCCTATAAAAAATTTATATATGGATTTTATCAAAATACGTTTGATTAATAAGTGGGAGTAAAATTCATTTTATTTACGCGGGTGAGGATTATTTAAAATTTGTGTGCCTGAATGATTTTATGTAGACTAATTTCTTTCTTGCTACGAATTATGGCTCCAAAATGTAAGGCTGAAATTTAAAGCCAAATAATAGTCTTTAATATCAGCGTTACGTTTTAATGTCTAAAGCCATAATTCGTTACAAAAAAGAAATTAGTCTACATAAAATCATTGAGGTACACAAATTTTAAATATTTTTCACTCGCGTGAGTACAATGAATTTTACTTATTTTGATAAAACTCATATATAAATTTTTTATAGGGGATAACATTATCCACCTGGACAGATTCTTTTAAAAAATGTGTTTGCATTTTTCTAAATTTCAATTGATGTTTTCCGAATTTCAATTGATATTTTCTGAATTTCAAATGATATTTTCTGAATATCAATTGATATTTTCTGAGCTTCAAATGATATTTTCCGAAATTCAATTGATATTTTCTGAATTTCAAATGACGATTTCTGAATATCAATTGATATTTTCTGAATTTCAAATGATATATTCTGAATTTCAAATGATATTTTCTAAATTTCAATTGACAATTTCCTGAATTTTAAATGATTTTTTCTGAATTTCAATTGATATTTTCTGAATTACAAATGACGATTTCTGAATTTCAATTGATATTTTCTGAATTTCAAATGATATTTTCTGAATTTCAATTGATATTTTCTAAATTTGAAATGCTATTTTCTGAATTTCAATTGATATTTTCTGAATTTCAAATGACGATTTCTGAAATTCAATTGACATTTTCTGAATTTCAAATGACGATTTCTGAATTTCAATTGATATTTTCTGAATTTCAATTGATATTTTCTGAATTTCAATTGATATTTTCTGAATTTCAAATGATATTTTCTGAATTTCAATTTATATATTCTGAATTTCAAATGATATTTTCTGAATTTCATTGATATTTTATGAATTTCAAATGATATTTTCTGAATTTCAAATGGAAATTCTGAATTTCAATTAATCTTTTCTGAATTTTAAATGGAAATTCTGAATTTCAATTGATATTTTCTGAATTTCTAATGGTAATTCTGAATTTCAATTGATATTTTCTGAATTACAGTTGCAAAAGGTGTAGTGAGTATAATACCCGTTTCTTACAACAAGGTTTCGGAGATAGTTAAAAAAAAACCGCGAAAAAAAAATTTTCAAAAAGGAAAATTCTTACATCAATATATTTGTTTGCAGAATGTATATCGCTGTTTAAATGTTTTGATTAAATTTTTTTTCCACAAAGCCTTTTTTCGCGTCCCACCATTATTTTGGAATTTTTAAAGTGCGATTTCTTAAAATTTTTAATCTAGGGACTATTATGCCCACTTCATACAAAAAAAAAAACCCGAAAAAAATCGGGAAAAAAAATTCCAAAGAGGAAAATATATACATCAATATATTTGTTTGCAGAATGTAAATCGCTGATTAAGTGTTTTTTCGCGTCCCGCCATTATTTTGGAGTTTTTTAAGTGCGGTTTCTTAAAATTTATATTCTAGTGACTATAATACCCGTTTCATACAACAAAGTTTAGGAGCTAGTTAAAAAAACACCGCGAAAAAAATTTGCAAAAATAAAATTTCTTACATCAATACCCAGGTAATTTCTTACATCAATACGTTGCAACAAAAATTGTACTGGGAGAGCAATATTTTTTACTAAATGCTGGTACTACTTAAAACGTACTTTGCCAGTACTGTTTTATGAAAATTAACAAGTTTTTTTAGTTTATTAAAATTAACAATTTTAAAAATTTTATGTATTTTTACATCTATTACACAATTATTTATGTAAGAGGGACATACCCATTCTTTTCTTGTGAAGTTTCGAAAGAATACATTAAAAATCTGTGATGTACACTAAAACGACAATAAAGTACTAGTAAACTACTAAATTTGTTATTAAATGTGCTGGGATAATACCAAAAAAATAAAATCCCAAGCCTGCGCCAACATTGGGAAATAACTACGGCCAAGCGTTTATTGGTGTTATCATTTTGACAACATGCCAGTACAGTTAAAGTTGAATATCCGACGCATTGCCAGTACATGTACTACCGCCTCCAATACCGGGCTGACGTTGTGCCGTTTGTATTTTTCTACCTGGGTATATTTGTTTGCAGAACGTTAATCGTTGATTAGGTTTTTTAATTCAGTTTTTGTACTATAAAGTCTTTTTTCGCGTTCCGCCATTATTTTGCAATTTTTAAGTGCGGTTTTTTCAAATTTATAATCTAGGGACTATAATCCCCATTTCATATAACAAAGTTTTGTGGTTAGTTGAAAAAAAAAAATCGCGAAAAAAAATTTGCCAAAATGAAACTTTTTGCATCAGTGCCTATATTTGTTTGAAGAATGTTAATCGCTGATTAAGTTTTTTAATTGAATTTTTCTACCATAAAATCTTTTTTCGTGTTCCGCCATAATTTTGCAATTTTTTAAGTGCGGTTTTTTTTAAATTTATAATCTAGGGACATACATCAGTTTGGTGGCTAGTTGCCAAAAAAAAAATCGCGAAAAAAATTTCCATAAAGGAAAATTTTTCAGTGTAGAACAAAGAACAAAACGTTCTTTTCATCATTATGATAAGTAATGGTAATAAAATTTCATTTGTCTACCTAGTGTAGAAAAAATTAAAATGATTTTTTGTTTTTCCTACCATTGCGTAATGTAATGAAAATTATAAAAACGTTTCATTACATGTAAAGAAAACAAATGAAGTGAACATTTTTTTCAGTGCAATTACATTTCGTAATGGTAATGAATTTTTTTTTAATTTTCGTTTTATAGATTCAATGGTAATGAAAACCCGCAATGGTAATAAGAAATGTAATAATAAAAGTAAGTAGTTACCATTACCAGGTACGTAGTTACATGACCGCATATCTGGTAATGATTTTCTACACTGGGTACATTATTACCAAGTAATGATTACAGTGAGCAGGATAAGTCAAGGTACCCCAGTTGAAATAAGTTTCTAAAATTTATCAAAATATATGTTAGAAAATATGTGATATTTATTATTATCATGTATTTACTTGTGTACTATAACAAAGTAAAAAATTATTTATGACCCTACGGGGACTCCTCCATCCAAACGAGGGCTTGTTACTAAATTAGTATAAATATGAACAAAAGAGAATGAATTAATTTTCTAATTATTTTCTGATCCGTTATTTTCACTGTTGCTTTTAAAAAAATTGACCGATGCCGAAATAAAAAACAAAATTCGCCGCATATTTTTAAAAATATTTTTTTATTTATTTTAAACTTTTATTTATTTTGAACTCTATTTTATTTACGATTTGCTTATTTTAGCTCTTATTTTAAATATCTATAATTTTTAGCTAAAAAATTTTAAGTTTTGTATTTTCAACGATTTTTTAATGTGAAAGCTATTTTAGTTTTAACAATTGACCATCAGCGAGGCGTCATATACAAGCAACATTCGGTCAGACAGTAGAGCGTTTGCCTTAGCAGAAGGTTGTGTTATCGAGCCCTACTTCGACGCCAAGTAGATTATTTTTAATTCTTAATTTTTTATTAGTTTATTTGAAAAGCTATTTTTGGACACACCACCTTATTGTCACAAGGTGTCTTAACTTTGAGACTTTTGGCATTATCATTATTTCGACTAATGCTTTGAAATACATAAATTTCATTACTAATCCCAATTGTTTAGTAAATTCATTACGATTACTAATGCCTCAATTATAAGAAAGAATTGGCATTAGTAAAAGTCACTTTACTGATTTCGTAATCATTGCCGAGCTGGAAAATGGCCATTTTGAAAATTTGCCAATGAAAAACGAACAAAATTTTTGATCCGCCGGAGTACCAATGCACTAGTACAGTAGTTTTGATTTAACTGCCTTTTTCTTAAGAGCAAATTTGCTATAACTGCACAAAATTTTTGTTTTGTTTCTATTTTATAAAATTAAGTACACAATTGTCTTCTTTAAGTGCCATTTTTGTACCTGCGCATTTAAGATAACTACCTCATATTTTTTTTTTTTAATAATAAATACAGCATTTATTTACTTCAAATTACATAACCAAAGCCCTGGGGGCCATATATGATTAATAAAAGCTACTACAAAAAAATAATTTAAATAAAGATAATAAAAATAAATAATAATAAAAATAAATAATAATAAAAATAAATAATAATAAAAATAAATAATAATAAAAATAAGTAAAAAATACAGTAAAACTATCATATAAAAAAAAATACTGAAAACATTATCTTGAATAATATAAATAGATATTTAAATAAAAATAATACAATCACCAGATTTTCCTAGTGCAGCGATTATAAAAAAAGAAAAGGTCGAGAGAGATAAAAATAGTAGCACAAATAAAAAGCTATAACTCATAAATAGCTACATAATCCTTAAGCCTTCGCCTAAAGACCTGGGGTGAAAAAGCAAAACCTCTCTGGTATAGAGGTAGATCGTTCCATATTCTTGAAAGCCTAATCTGAAATGATCGCTCGAACATAGTAGTATGATGTGTTGGATAAACCAGTTGGGGGTTTCTTTCCGAGTTGGACAAAAGAAAGTTGTCAACTATATAGTCCGGAAACCCATTAACCATTGCTTTGTAAAAAAATATCAATAACCTCATACCTACAAAATTAACAAAAGAGCACCCAAGAAATTGGATTATGTACGGAGTCACATGAGAGCGAAGTCTTAGGCCAAAAACATATCTAAAAATTCTATTGAAAATCTTGGTAAACCTATTAAATTCACCGCCTGTGGTACCAGAAAATACCTCGACACAATATAATATATGAGGCATTAACAAGGCATGTGCCACGCGCATCCTAATTGAGAGAGGCAGATACAAGTGAAGAGAATACAACCTTCTCAACAAGAATGATATTTTCGAAGAAAAGTTATTAATATGCGATGAGAACTTTAAATAATTGTCAATTAAAACTTATCTTAACTTAATCTTATCCACAAATTCAACTCTCATGCCGTCGAGAGTAACCATTATAGTATCAGTATCGAAACCAAAACCCATTAACTTCGTCTTTCTTGGATTGACAACAAAACCATTGCCAGAAGACCAAGATATAACCTCATGTATGATGAAATTTACACCCTCTTCCAAGACATCTACAAATTGCGAATCGGCATAGCAAAGAAACTGAACATCATCCGCATAAACGTAAGACTGACATGATAGACCATTCCCAAATGTAAGAACATGATTCAAGTAAATCATGAACAGAAGTGGGCCAATAACAGACCCCTGAGGTACACCACTGGTTATTGGTTTCGTTAAAGAAAAAGAATCGCCAATCGAATCAAACTGACTTCTACAACTCAGATAAGAGGATATAAGTTTACAAGCTTGTGATGAAAAATCAAAAAAATTAAACAGTTTGTTCACAAGTTTCGAATGTATCACTCGGTCAAAAGCTTTAGATAAATCCAATGAAAGAAGAACTACATTTTTACCATTATCCAAAAATTTTCTAATCGAATCCGTTAGACCAAGAAGAAGGGCACCAGTACTATACCCACGACGAAAGCCTGACTGAGATGAATGTATTAAAGAGTTACTATCAAGGTGTAGGATCATTTGATCCTTTACAATATGCTCAACCACCTTCGAGAGAATCGTTGGAAAGACCTTCCTTTTTTATGGGTATCACCCTAGCTTTCTTCAAATCGTTAGGAAAGACGGAAGTAGTAATAGAATTAACCAACCGAAGAATATGGGAAGATACAAACGGAAAAAGTAAATTAATAAATTTTAATGGTAAAAAATCATTACCTGCAGCATTAGATTTAATCTTTCCCAATGCTGCGCGCAATTCTCCTAGATTCACACAACGAAACGAAAAACCACCACCTAAAGTACCCCCTGAAAAATTCATAGAATTGGGGTTATCATCTATCTGACACGAAACAAAATAGTCATTTACCTCGTCAGCATTAGCAGAGATAAACTGATTATCAGTCTCCAAACAACCATTTCCCCTTAAATAGCTCCACATTTGTCTAGGACTAAGATCCCTAAACATGCTTGAATAGGCACGCTTCTTAGCTACCCTAAAAAGTCTCTTTGCACAATTTCTGTGCTCACAATAAACAGCCCAATTCAGTGAACTTCTGTTCAGAAGATAATTTTTGTAGGCTAAGTCTCGTAAAGATATATGATAGACAATATTAGGGGAGTTAAACCAGTCAACAGACTTAAAAACTATCTTACGCCGTACGACAGGCACTAAGGAGTGTAAAACATAGAGGTTAGCCATAAAAATCTCCAATTGAAGATTTACATTATTCGTTGCATACATTCCACTAAAATCAAGAGAATGAACAGTTCGTTCTAAAACTTCCATATTCACAGAATTATAGTCCAAGTAGGACACATATTGTTGGGAAGTAGGTTTCGGAATATCGACAGCAATAAAAATTAGTGAATGGTGCGATACTCCTGCACACTGCATTTGACCAGAAGTACGCACAACAAGAGAGGGACTCATTAGAAAATAATCAATAAGGGACGTAGAATCCTTATTAATATCATAATGAGTGGGGGCTGAGTTGTGATGGCACACTAAGTCCAGCCTACTACACATTAGCCGAACCAAATTAGATTTCCTACTACAAAATATATTCATATTAAAATCACCCATAATGCAAACATTTGCATATTCAACAAGAATATCTCCCATAGATTCCTCAAGGATTCCTCCCAAGTAACTCACACCAATTAAAATTTTCATGCCCCGAAGGACCACTTCAGCGAATATAGATTCTGATTCCCCATACCTATCAGACCTGAAAACTACCCTATATTCAATCCTCTTCGAAATAAGTAAAGCCACGATCACTTCTACAAATATCATATCCCGGAATATTAACACTCTCGGACAATATATCAGGTTTAAGCCATGTCTCACTTAAACCAACAATATCCATAATATTTCCCTCAAGTATGTTCCTTATTTCATTCAATTTGAATGTCGAAGAAGAAGTATTAAAGCTGTTTATATTGTAATGACCTATCTTTAACTCTCTCTCAAAAGTTATAAAGTTATTGAGCAATTCCATATGAAAGCGATCACCTTTTGGACGACCCCTCTCCGATTCTAAAATAAATAGTCTCAATCGATTGCCCAGCAAAAAATAATGTACCTACATATTTTTTTTTTTTTTATAGTGACTGGTTTAGTGGTGGTGTACACCACTGTCATGTGACAAAATTGAAGAATTCTTCATAAGGGACCTCATTGAAAGTTGTTTTAAAAAAAAACTACTAAAGCGATCGCAACGAGTGATAGCTCGTTGGAAAGGTATTGAATCAGGCTTTAATTGAAAAATAAAATTTTCCTAATTTTTCTCAGAGTGTGTGAAGTATTTATAATTATTGGTAAAAAATAGGTAAAAAAAAATAAGCGATATTTGCTTTTCTTTAATAGGAAAATTTGCGTGAACTACTGGTCATAAAATGTTTTTTAAAGAGGGACTTAATTGGTTACTGCCAATAAGCCGACCACAGGTCATAAAATGTTTTGTAAATTTTTTAAATTACCAGGTAATAAATATTTCGCCATATTTATGGAAAATCCGTGTTTTATGACTTGTTTCTGCACGTGCCATTTTAGGCGAAATATTTATTACCTGGTAATTTAAAAAATTTACAAAACATTTTATGACCTGTAGCCACTGCTGCTATTATCCATGGATTTATGGCCGATCTTGTGAAGGCAGGCAGACCATATTCACTACACACTCAACTTGGGGCTCTTAAAAAAAATTGATTTTTTCTTCATAAATGTATTTTTAACTGTAAAATAATTTTTAAAATGTATTTTTAATAATAAAATAAAATAATGTTAAATAATTACAAATAATTCAATTATAAAAAATATAAAAACAATGAGAACAAGGTGGTCTCTTAAATGCTCCTCTCCTGTCCAAACAAGGAGTCGGGGCCCATTTTTTTATTCCTGATTCTTAAAGCAAAAATTATGAGGAATCCAAAAAAAAAAGTTAGCCGGAAAATTTAGGAGCTTCTGTGGAAAATCGGAAAATTTAATTTTCATGGGAAAATTTAATTTTCATGGGAAAAAAGTAAATTTCTGAGAAAAATTAGGAAAATTTTATTTTTCAATTAAAGCCTGATTCAATACCTTTCCAACGAGCTATCACTCGTTGCGATCGCTTTAGTAGTTTTTTTTAAAACAACTTTCAATGAGGTCCCTTATGAAGAATTCTTCAATTTTGTCACATGACAGTGGTGTACACCACCACTAAACCAGTCACTATAAAAAAAAAAAAAATATGTAGGTACATTATTTTTTGCTGGGCAATCGATTGAGACTATTTATTTTAAAATCGGAGAGGGGTCGTCCAAAAATTTGCCAATTTTGATCGTTTTCATATGGAATTGCTCTATTACGAATTACAGAGTTATCACTGCAAACAGGACCTAAATTTATAAAGCTATTCATCTTAAAATGTATAAAGGAAAAAAAGAAAATAAATAAAACTGGCAATTGTATAAAAGATAAACAATTAATAATTTGAATAAATAGCAATCTGACGCCAAGGAAATTAATTGCAAGAAATCATCAGATACGTTATTAAGAAAATTGTTTTAAAAAATTATAAATGCAAATAAAAATACTATTGTTAGAAAAAGCATTAACTAATCAAAAGATAACATGACCAAAGAAGACAAAAAAAAAGCAAAATCCGGCTTGTTTAAAGGAAAAAATTACTCACGAAAAAAGTAAAAGTAATAAAACTTATAAAAACAACTAAAGTCTTAAAAAAAAGTAGCTTAAAGCTCAATAATTTTAAGAAAAAGTTATTTTGGAGCAAAAAATCAAAAAAAAAATTAAAAAGCAAATATGAGTAAAAAAACTATCAAAAACAGTAAATTTTGTCTTCTCTGCTTCTGACAACAGATATAACATAATATTATTATATAATATTATTTGTTAATATATAAAAAAATATTGGAAACTATTTCAAAAATTAAAGACCCCGGTAAAAAACCAAAAAAAATTACAATCCATTTTATTTCAAAATATTAAATAGAAATTTAACTTTTTATGTAAAAATAACTATTAACAGTAACGAAACGATTTCCTGAGTGTATGACAATTGTTTTCCATTTAATAAAAAAAAACAAATTTTACAAAACTAAGTAATTTTCATATATTTTTTTTAAAAAAAAAGTGCTTTTGAAAATATGACCTTTTCCACAAAATTTGCTCCCCTATCGATCCTCTTGAGCAGGAGGCGGGAAATTTAGGGGCAAATCCTTTGGAACATGTTTGCTTATGGTTCAAAATTAAAAAAATGTATCTAAGTGGCGTGACTTTCTTTTGCCACATTCAGAAACATTCAATTTTGTTCAAAAATTCATAATTTTCGACCAATGCTGGGTGTAGGGTGCATGCTCAAAAATGTTCTGAATTGGACTATTAAGCATTTCTGAAGCTCATTCTTATAGAAAATGTCCAAAAATGTTAAAAAGCTTTCAAAAAGTGAATGAAGTAACCCTCCTTTTTGCAAAAAAAATGCCATTTTCAGGACACGCTTAAAAGTTTTGACTTTAAAAATCTATCACTGCTAAACGGCTCGAGATAATTGAAAACAGTTTTCATTCTGAAATTTAGAAAGGTCATGGCAATGACGCAACATAATTTCAAATATGGTGTTTTGATAATGAAAAACTTAATGGGAAAAAACCAAAAATGGTCAAGGTAAAATATGAAAAGTTTTAAATTAAAAGTTAAATAATTTTTAAACTATAAGAGATACTATGGTACTTGGTTTTTTATTTATATTATAGCCTAGATTACAAAAAGTCTAAAATCAGCTAAATCGGTTCACATTTGTAAAAGTTGTACGACAATAACTGTTTTGTATACCCAAGATGGTCAACTTTGACACCCTGTAGCACACCCTGTGATATAGCAGGGTGGCTACAATACTAATTTTCTAAAAGCCTAGGTCTTTCTCCTCAGCTCTTGTGAACATTTTTTCCGATTGGATCAGTAGTTTAGAAGATTCATAATTATTACCTTTTTTTTTTTTTGGTTTGGAACCACTGTGCATCGGTGCAAATCGGAATGATATGGAATGAAATGAAGAAGGAGTTAAATTGGAACATGTGCCGCAGGGAACAAAATAGAATCAAACGTGAAAGGAAATTCGTATTCGAAGTATATTAGTGTATTAATTTTTATTGGGTGCATAACTAGGGTGACCAGTTTTTTCTGACTTCAAATCAGCACAAATTTTAAAATATATTATCACCACAAAAAAAAAAAAAAAAATGGTTGATGCAGCCAACCATATTTGTTGTTAACCGAATGGTTTGGTTGGGGCAACAACATTTTTCGGTTAACCGTCATAGACTCCTTAAAAACCTTACACATTTCTCCCTATACAGACCCAAATACAAAAATTTTTTTCACATGAAAAAATCCAGTATTTAAGTACAGCAAATGGATCATTATTTAGAAATTTCAATGATCTGTTACCATTAATTTTCTAATTTTTTTTTGTAACAGATTGACGAAATATAGCCATGCTAAGAATTGAGTCAAATATGACCCCAGGATAGTATGAGGCCAACGAATTTCTATTGTCACGTGCAAATTGTCTAAACTTATTTGCGGTAGATACAAACTAACCAATCGATTGGCTACAAATTTAGCTGTCAGAACAAATGTTTTTCCTCTTTGCTAATTTCTGCATGATTTCTGAAATAGAAACACTTCACATTTTGGCTATCTACAAAAACACAACGTTTTTAAAAATGAAAATCTTAAGGTTTTGTGTACTTTTTTCTATTGAAAATCCCACAGAATCGAAAATTTTTATCGAAATACCTACATATATTTCTTTAGATTTTAAGGATTTTTGTATGGGCAAATCTTTAGCTTTTGATGTCGTTTCCTACACTCAGAAAGCAGAATCATTCTGACAACCGAATAATTTAAATATTTTTAACACAGTCAAGTAACTGTTGTATCAGCTGATTTTCTATTATCTCAATGGAACCATTTGATAAATTCGGTTGTCACCACGAATCTTCTCTGTGTATGAAATTACATATTAGATTAAGAAATCTACATGTAGAAAACTCATTTTGAATGCTTTCTCGTAGAGATAACCTCTCACATTCACAAAAATTTATCCTATAAAAAAACTACATTGTACTTTCACTTTTTTTTACTAAAAAAAAATGTAATATTTTTTTAAATGCCAAACAGTACACGTGACCAAAAATCACTACATGTACTGATTAAATCAGTACGAATGGTCACCCCATGTATAACTCCAAAATGCGGGATTCACAACAGATGGCGTGTCTTTTACACATGGTTTGTGTCTTTTATAACTTTATAACTTGCGGGAAGTTTTGCTTTACTTTTTCAATTTGAAAAAAGTGCAGCTGAAGCACATAGATTGCTCACCGAAGCTTATCCTGAATATGTTCCATCGATTCCATCGATGAATATGTTCCATCGATTTCAACGAAAAATGGTTTGTGCGGTTCAGAAGTGGTGATTTTGACACGGAAAGCAAAAACCGCCCATATCAGCCAAAAAAGTTCGAAGTTGATGAATTGGAGGCATTACTCGATGAAGATTGCAAAGTCATTGGGAGTCACTCAAGCAGCAATTTCAAAGCGTTTGCATGCATCGGAGTTGAATCCAGGAGACGTTGAAAGACGATTTTGCAGATCCGAAATGCCACAGAAAAAGTAATTTTTGCATCGAATCATTACCGGTGATGAAAAATAGATCCATTACGACGACCCGAGCCTAAGAAATCGTATGTGAAGCCCCGCTAACCAGCCAAATCAAAGTCGAATATTTAGACGGCGAAGGTAATGCTCTGTATTTGGGGGTAACTAAATTGGGCCAGACGATCACAGCGGACCTGTGTCGAACACTATTGATTCGTTTGAAGCGAGCATTGGCCGATGAAGTCGTAATATTCCATCATGTCAACTCTCGGCCACGTACTAAAAGACCGGTTAAAAACAATTAAGAAAATAGTGGTTGTTTTATACACTCATACAAATAAGTCCGTAAAAATAGCACAAAAAGTTACTAAAAATTAGTTAAAAATGATGCTGCAGAAAAAACTGCTAATATTAGCAGAATCGGTTTGCTAAATATTAATATAATGAAAACAGCAGAAAAAACTGTTAAATTTACAGAATTTTAGTAATATTTGAGCTAAATTGTTGTTAATTGCAAATAACAATTTAACCTGCTAAAATTAGCAAAAAAAATTGCTGAATAGTAGTTTAATAAAAATAGCAAAAAAAAACTGTTAAATTTACAGAAATTTAGTAATATTTGAGCTAAATTTTTGTAAACTGCAAATAACAATTTAACTTGCTGAAATCAGCAAAAAAATTGCTAAATAATAGTAGAATGAAAATAGCAGAAAAAAAATGTTAAAGCTACAAAATTTTTGCTAAAATTTTCTGAAATCAACAAAACTTTTGCAGATTACTAGTGGACTGGAAAAAAAGGAGCAAATGAAATGGAAATTAATAAATAAAAAAAAAATGTGTATTTAAAAACATACTTGGGATCAGTTTATTGAATGTGTCAATTAATTGAAATTTTTTCAATTGGCATTGTTCAATGTCTAAATGCACATTTATAATCATGGATGGTAACCGAAACGAATGCGGTTATCGGAACGATATTTTAGGTCATTTCGGTAACGGTATTTTAAGGGTAACGCTATTTCATTTATTTCGGTATCGGTATTTTAAGGATAACGGTATTTGAGTTATTTCGGTAACGGTATTTTAAAGATAACGAAATTTGGGTTATTTCGGTAACGGTATTTTGAGGTTAACGGTATTTCAGTTATATCGGTAACGGTTTTTAAGGGTAGCGGTAGTCAGTTATATTGATGCATCCCGCAATTTTTTTACAAAAAACAAACGAGATTAAAAACAGAACCAATTTATCAACTTAATTTTTAAAAAGTACTAATAACCACGTGAAATTCCAAAAGCAGAAAATTGAAAATAACGGTAACGGTATTTTAGGCATAGCGGTATTTCATTTGTTTCGGTAACGGTATTTTAAGGATAACGGTATTCCGGGTATTTCGGTAACGGTATTTTAGGGGTAACGGTAGTCAGTTGAAATGGTTTTGAATCGATAACGGTATTTTAGCGGTATTGCCTGCCAACCCTGTTCATAATTGATGTAAGAAGTATTTGTTTTATTGTTTTAATAAAAGAATAAATAAAAAAAAAACGAGTAAAAAGGTTAGTCGGGCATGCCGACTATACAATACCCTACACCAGTCTGATTAAGAGCCAACTAATGTATGGATCCGAAATTCGAATGGGTTAAAATGGGACTTGTGTCGAAATTTTCTATAAAATTATAAAAGAGAAAATCGTAAATAAAGCCCATATGGGCGATAGGTCCAAATATGGACCGATTCTGTCTAGAATCTATCGGCTTTTTTCTCTGGACCATGCGAGTCAGCAAACCAAATTTCGTTAAAATATCTTAATATTTGCGATCTGCAGCGTCTAACCAAGCCAATTTTGGGGAACCCTTATATGGGCACTAGGTCTAAACATGGACCGATGTTAACCAAAATCAATAGGCTTCGTCCTTGGGCCAACATAGGTCTGTGTACCAAATTTCATCAAAATATCTTAATATTTGCGACCTGCAGTGTATAAACAATACAATTTTGGGGAGACCCTAATATGGGCACTAGGTCCTCCTTGGGCCGCCGTAAGTCGGTGTATCAAATTTCATCAAAATATGTTAATATTTGCGACCTGCAGAGTGCGCACAAGAATGCATGGACAGACAGACAGACGGACGGAGGGAGCGACGGACGGACGGACATCGTTAAGTCGAAATAAAAAAAATTCTGAGCCGATCGGTATACTAAAAGGTGGGTCTACGACCATTATTTTTTGGTGTTACAAACATCAGCAAAAAACTTATAATACCCTGGTGTAGGGTATAATTCAAAATTCGCGTATTTCTTATATTTTTTTTATATTACAATGCTTTTTCTTGAAATTGAAAAAAATTTCATTGGCATTGAATGGTGATGAAATTGGTTGGCTTTGACATTGAGATAAAGTAATGCCAATTATATTTCAATGCCAATAAAAATTTCCCAAGAATGATTTTTTGTAAAAGTGGTAATATTTATAGACAATAATATGGGCATTTCCATCATGTCGAACGGGACCGTCGAACACCTTTAAAGTGAAAAAAAGTCAAAATTAAACGGATTTTTATTTTGACAATAGGCTTTACTTATATCTTTTTATTAGCCCTACAATTGGTGCTGAGGTTGATTTTTAGCAATTTTTCGTTTTCAAGATAATTGTAAAGAACCAAGGCATTCGCACGGGACAAAAACAGAAGTGGTTTTCGCGGCTAACAATTAAAATGCCGATTTCAGCGAAACCTGAAGCAATATTTCAATGTGACTAATTTTACACTATTGTGCATTGATGTCTTTTAAAAATGGTTGTAATTTTACTCAAAAACGATTCGTATTATTTTTTTAATTTAATTTTATTCACTGTCGCACGTGACATGTCGCACGGGACATTTTTTTCCATCATGAGATTTATGTTGTTTCTGTTGCTCTTTTTACGAAATTATATATAAACAAGCTTAGTAAAAATGTTTTTAAATCGACAGAAGTATTCAAGGTATTTATTTGAATATAACAACAAAAGACAAACTTAAAAGAAAGATGTAGTATGTATTAATCCAGCAAAATTGTCGAATGGAAAGAACCCATTGTAGAACAACTTGTATGTGTATGCAACCTGTTCTAATTTATATTCTATCATCGGTGATTTTTGTTTGAGTTTGTCTTAAAAGCAACAGGTTCTTTTCCTCCAAACTAGAACAGGTTACTTTGAAACCGGTTCTAGAACCAGTTATAGAACTGGTTCCGCGACAGTGAAACCTTCCATTTTGATTCCCAGGAATCAGTTCTAGAACCTGTTCCACGTAACCGGTGGTAAAAATACCTGTTCTAGAACAGATTCAGAGGCAACCAGTTCAAAAAACTTTTGCTTGGAAGTATTTATTTATATGAAAATATAAAACACAGTTTTTTTTTAGAATAGGCAGTCCTAGCTGCTTTTACTTCTTGACCATGGTGCATGCCAATTTAAAAAAAAAATTTAAAGTATGTATTTACATAAATAAATCATATACATAAGAAAAAAAATTAAAAATTTTTAAATTTCACACTTACGATGTCGCACGTGACCAACTGTGTATAAGTACCAAGATCACAATTCTTCTTATTTTTCAGGTAGGTTTTTTTTATTTTAGTTGTATAAAAAATCTCTGTTTGTAATCAATATTTGATGAGGTTTCTGCGTGTACTTTTGACGCACTGATAACAAATGTTGTTTTTCAATGTCGCACGGGACATCGAAATATGCGACAATGCAAATCAAAAAGTTACAGTTATTTTCAATCGCATTGTTTCTTATGCATTCTTTTATGACTCTTTGTACCTTTAGAAATATTTTAGAAAGCAAAAGTCAATGCATAACGTCTCTGTTTAAAAACTTTTATCAAAACAAAATGTGCAATAGAAATATCCAAATAGGAAAAAATGCGCTTGTGCGACTTTGCATTCGAATACCTCGAAATGGGTTATGAATAAATGCGAAATCTTTTTACGTTATTTAAATTTGATTGTTTCCCTATGAAAATATGATAAAACAAAGTATTTTCAAGAACTTTTAATATTTTAGTCTCGGTGGACCTTTCGGTGGAAATGCCCATATGTTAACCATAACAAAATGTATTTCAGAGACCCTTCTTTTGATTTTCATTGTTTGTTGATCGGATATGTACTTCCGAATTTATTTGAGTTTCCATTTTCACCTCTAAAGCTCCAGCCACAGGAAAGAAGGTGTGGCCGATTAAAAATATCGTATTCTTTAAATAAGCTTAATAACTACAATATTGGGGGAAAAAATTAGTGTCATCCCCGTAAACTCCACTTGCTCCCCAGAGATACTTTTAATCACAATTTTCATATTAAAATGGTTCGTCCAAAATAAAACTTGATCTTTGAAAATTAATGTATTACGATAAATAGAAACTTTTCTCATAAATTTTAATAATTTAGATATTTTATGAGTAGGACAAATTTTCAACCATTTCAATTTAGTTTTATTTAAAAACTTTTTGCATTATTTTTGGCGAGTTAAAAATATGCAGTAATTTTTATGAGTCATTTAACATTCTGTTTATAAGCGCTCCAAAATTGGTCGTTTAGTTTACAAAAAATTTATAAAATTAGCAAATCTTCCGTTAAAAATTAGTAACTAAAATTCAGCAAAATACTGTAAAGTTAGCAAATTTATTGTTAAAAATTAGTAACTAAATTCAGCAAAAAAAATAGCAAAAAAATTTGTAGGTTAGTAATGTGGAGGTAGCAAAAAAATTAACTAAAAATTAAATTTTAACTAAAAATTAGTTAAAAATTTGTTAAGTTGAAGTAGCAACAGTTTTACTAACTTTTCTACAAACTTTTTTCTATGAGTGTAGAAATGGATTTCTATAAAACAGTCGCAGGGTGACATTTTTAATTTATATTTTTTTAAACAATTTACTTTATAATACAAATTAACGCACTTCAACAGAGGATCGGAAAATCGGTGCAAATCGGAACGATATGGAAGGGAACGGGGAAAACACGCTGCGGTGTGAATTGACTTTGTAATAAAGCAATAAAAACTTAAATCGGTTGAAAAACAGCCGAGTTATTACATTTTCCCCCGGCAACTGAAGTCTCGCAGACCACTTAATTAAGAAATTTTAAAATTTATTGAAATAATGTACTACAGAAGCATTTTTTATTCTATAAGTTCCAAAAAACTCAGATTAAAAGAATACTTTTATATTGTGTTTTGCTAACTCGTTTTAAATTAGTGCCAAAAACGTCAGAATTTTTAAACACGGCTTTTAAATCCACAATTTCATATTAAAAAAAATTTTTTTTAAAGAAATTTAAAAAAATCAATGATTGGACTCCAGGCAACCGTTATTAATACTTTTAAAACGTTTTATTTTGTTTTTTCCTCAATAAAAAAAAATCACTTGTGTACAAATGAATTTATTTTTCTTGATGGATATTTTGTTTTCATCAATTTTTTTATTTTTTGTTTTCTTTTCGAAAACAAAATTTAAAAAATATCCGTACTGATATTTTCAGGAAAGTTGAGAATTATTTTATTTAACGTTTTAAAACGTTTTTGTTTTAGTTTTTTCTGATTACAATTACATACAAATTTTGTAAAAATTCTTAAAACAACATTCATATGGACACATTTCTGCATCCAATGATATATACCTTTGCGTTATTAAAAAGTAATAAAAATTTCCGCCGAAAAGACTTCTACAAACCATGATAGGCTGAATAATTTTGTGCAAAAGACAAACTGTGGTCATTAAAACCATAGGATTTGTGAGCAACTAACCACAAAAACTGCACTTAAAAAATTGAAAAATAATGGCGAAACGCGAAAAAATGCTTTATGGTACAAAAATTTAATTTTGATATTTAATCAGCGATTAACATTCTGCAAGCAAATATATTGATGCAAAACTATTCCTTTTTGCAAAATTTTTTGTCGTGATTGTGATTTTTTTGTTTTTGCAATCTAACTAGCTAGTTTTGGTATAGGATATATGTATTATATATCCCTAGATTATGGATTTTAAAGAACCCCACTTAAAAAATTGCAAAATAATGGCAGATCGCGAAAGAAAACTTTATGGAACAAAAAATGAATTAAAAATTCTTATCAGAAATTTACATTCTGCAAACAAATACACTGATGCAAAAAATTTTCTTTTCGGAAAATTTTTTTCTTGAATTTTTTTTTGCAAACTAACCATCAAACTTTGATATGAGAATATTGGTATTATAGTCCCAAGATTATGAATTTTAAAGATCCGCACTTAAAAAATTGGAAAAAAATCTAGGAACGCAAAAAAAGCTTTTTGGTACAAAAAATAAATTAAAAAACTCAGTCGGCGATTTACATTCTTCAAATGAATATGTTGCTGGAAAAATTTTCCTTTTTGTAAAATTTTTATTTAAATTTAAATTTACATTGTGCAAACGAATATGTTGATGCAGAAATTTATTTTTCGCGAAATTTTTTGCGTACGAACTACCAAACTTTGGCATAAGATATGGGTATCATAGTCCCAAATTTATGAATTTTAAAAAACCGCAATCTAAAATTTTTAAACTTAATCAGCGATTAACATTCTGCTATACATATGTTAAATAGAGTATGTATATTGATGCAAAACTATTCCTTTTTGGAACATTTTTTTTCCCGATTTTTTTTTGTTTTTGCAATCTAACCAGATAATTTTGGTATCGGATATAGGTATTATAGTCCCTAGGTTGTGAATTAAAAAAAACCGCGCTTAAAAATTTGCTAAATAATGGCGGAACGCGAAGAAAAGCTTTATGGAACAAAAAATAAATTAAAAAAATCAGTCAGCGATTTACATTCTGCAAACGAATATGTAGATGCAAAAATTTTCCTTTTTGTAAAATTTTTTTTTCGCGAAATTTTTTGCATACGAATCACCAAACTTTGGCATAAGATATGGGTATCATAGTCCCAAATTTATGTATTTTAAAAAACAGCACTCAAAAATTTTTAAACTTAATCAGCGGTTAACATTCTGCTATACATAGTAGTATATTATATATTGATGCAAAACTATTCCTTTTTGTAAATTTTTTTTTCCCAATTTTTTTTTTGTTTTTGCAATCTAACCAGATAATTTGGTATACGATATAGGTATTATAGTCCCTAGATTGTGAATTTAAAAAACCGCGCTTAAAAATTTGCAAAATAATGGCGGAACGCGAAAAAAAGCTTTATGGTACAAAAAATAAATTAAAAAAGTCAGTCGGCGATTTACATTCTTCAAATGAATATGTTGCTGGAAAAATTTTCCTTTTTGTAAAATTTTTTTTCGCGAAATTTTTTGCATACTAACCATTAAACTTCGGCATAAGGTATGGGAATTACAGTCCTAAGGTTAAAAATTTTAAAAAACCGCACTCAAAAAATTGCAAAATATTGGCGGAATGCGAAAAAAGCCTTTATGATACAAAAAAATAGTTAAGAAACCTAATCAGCAATTTATATTCTGCAAAAGAATACATTAATGGAAAATTTTTTTTTTCCTAATTTTTTTTGGCAATTTTTTTTTTGCGAACTAATTACCAAACTTTGTTATGAGATATGGGTATTATGGTCCCTAGGTTATAAATTTTAAAAATCTGCACTTAAAAAATTGCGAATTAAGGCGGAATGCGAAAAAGATTTCATGGTGCAAAAATTTAATTAGAAAACTTATAAAGCGATTTCATTCCGAAAATGAATAATATTAGTGCAAAATGCTGGTCAATTGGCAAACATTTTAGCAAAAAAAAAATATTTGCAATATATGTTTGTATGTATATACCGCTCAACAGTTCACTCCATGGTATTATATGATTTTCTACAGATTTGTAACCAAAAACCAGAATAGTATCTCCACCATAAAAATAAAACAAAAATTTTAAAATTCTATTCATATTTTTGTACTTAGTACAAAGATGAAAAACAAAAAAAAACGTTTTTTAAACGTTTTAAAAAGTTTTATTTTTTTATCAATTTTTTTATCTTTGATATTTATACCTAAAGATATTTTTGGAATTTCAACTTGAGGGATATTTTTGTTTTAAAGTACATTTGAAATTTTTTGTTTTCGATTGAGAAATAAAAACATTTTGAACTTTAGTGATATTTATTTTTGATAAAAATAAAAAAAAAACGTTTTCTGCTGCCTGTTGGACTCTAAGGTTTTATTAAGAACATATTAGAGATCATTATTTGGCTAGGATTTCGAGAAAGCAGCGATTTTTGGCACTTATTTAGCTTTATGCAATTTTTTTTTCTTCTTTTAATTACACATGATTTTGGCCGGAATATAACAACACAAGATTAAGTATTAAAATTGTGAAAATTAGGACAAAATTGAAATACATGTGTAAGGTCAAAGGTCAAATTTTAAGAGATTTTGATTTTTTTAACATTAATATAACAGATATTCCTGAGCGGATATTGATGAAAAATCCTCTCACTGATTTATAAACTGTTAATAACTAAAATGAGATTTTCCATAAAATATTATGAAAAGCTCCATTAATTTAATTAAAATTTCAACGAACGAGTTTGAACGAAACTTCATCGATTGTATGCAATAATTCATTAATATCATACAGATAATTCTGTCAGTGTATTTGTGTATAAATTGCAGTTAATTTGGTCTAAAATTGATTCAATTTTTGTTTGAAATTCTGCAGATCCGCTTAAATTGTGAAACTTTTAATTCAAGCACAATGTACAATACAAAAAAATTTCTTATGTTGATTATGTTAAGTCCAACAGAAGGCATGCACCAAATCTTGTGAAAATCGGGAGAGGTGAATTCGGAAAATCCATTTTTTGTGTCTAGGATTTCTAAAAAAAAACAATGAAAAAATTAGTCGTTTAAAACTAAATTCGTCTACGGAATTTTTTTAAATATTTTTTGAATAACATGCTCAGCACTACCAAATGTTTGAGTTATTTTGCCAAAAGTTCAAGAAAAAAATGTCAAAAACGTACACTATAAATACCTTCCCTCAAATTTTTTTTTCTTCTGTTTTTTCTATAATTATAGAAGATTATGATTTTGAAATATTTTGTTGAATATTTATGTTGTTTTTTCGCTTAAATTTGTTATAACTACATATCAAATGAACTTAAATGTAGCTGTATTTTGTCTCATGCCTATCAACGTTAAGTATTTAAAGCAAATCTACGTTAAACCGATTGTAGTATAAGAAAATGCTAAACAGGTTATGTTTATAATTTTTCCATTATAATCGAACGTCTGTAAGCAAAAGTTTTTAGGAAGTTACGCGGATAAGTTACGTTAGATGTGAAAATGTATAAACGTTGAGTTTTCAACGTTGATAATTATCCGCGTTGAAAGTTAACGTGCATACGAAAAGTAATACATTAGTTTTCGTCTTCAACGCGTTTTTATGCACTTTGGGTTCTTTTTTATGAGTTAACGGATATAGTAAAGTCCAAAACACACCTTGTATAATTTTCGATAAAAATGAATTGTGAAATTGGAGTCCGGAAAGACTTATAAAAAAGCTCTCAGGCCTTCTGAATTCATGTTTTTTTATATTCGAGTATCTTTATTTCTAGAAAATTCATATTGAAGATTTTTGGGGATCAGAAAAAAGCAATTTTGGAGACGAAATCTCGATAATTGGAGATAAAGTCTGAAAAAGTGGAACACTGGTGAGGCCATAACCCCAGTGGAGATTATCATCGTTTTTTAAACAGGCATAATATACTCACTCCCGTCTCAGTTTGGGGAGTATGTCGGAAAAAAAATCGGTAATAATTCTCAAAATAGAAATGAGGATAACTTTTGGAACAGTATATAACGGAATTACAAAGCGGGATACCAGTGTTTTTTTAATAATATCGCTACGTTTCAGAGTGAAAGAAAATTTTCTCAACAATGTTTATGAAACTTGATTTACAATGAAACTTTTTAATAAATAAAAATAATTTGTTACAAAAAATTTATAACATCCCTACGGGAAATTTTAACAAACTGTCACCGAACTGGCCCCTTTTTATGAAATAGAGTGGTCACTTTTACATGGCGTTGTTATAGGAGGGGAAATTTTCCCCTTGTGACATGTCACAAGACAAATCCCAGGACAGGTACCTGAATTTTGTTATTTTATGAGAGTTCAGTAACCTGTCCTAGGATTTGTCTTGTGATATATCAGAAGGGGTCAATTTCCCCTTCCTATGACAACGTCATGTAAAAGTGACCACTCTATTTCATATAAAGGGGCCAGTTCGGTGACAGTTTGTTAAAATTTCCCGTAGGGATATTATAGGACATGAGTGCTTGTAATGTGGAATAGGCATTTAATGTGTAACACCCCTTTTTTTCGGAAACTAGTGAATGTTTGGGAATATGTTTATTCGTTCAAGTCTCATTTTAACTCATATGTTATGAGGGCAGTGCGAAATGTCCTTAGCCTAACAATAAAAAACACTTACTCCAACGTTTTTTAGCAATTCTATCCCTTGATTAAAATAATTTTTCTGAAACTCCTCAAAATAATCATTGCCAGCTGCCATTGCATCTTCATTCGAGGTAAAATGTTTTAAAAACGTTTAAAACGAGGTAAAACGACGCTTAAAATCCATTTTATTTCGCTTAAATCGAACCAAACAAGCTTGAAAAATTTTCATTCCAATGCGTTTTTGGTCAACTATTAACGAATGCGGCACCCATCTTGCAGAGAGCTTTTTCATCTGTAATTCTTGATGCAAAATAAAATGTACTCGATCATTTGACATGCCTATGGCATTACCTATTTCACGCACTTTCACTCGTCGATCGTCTAATACCATATTATGGACTTTAGCTATGATTTCTGGCGTTGTTGCAGTTTTTGGATGTCCACTTCGTGGTTCATCTTCAATGCTTGTACGACCACGTTTAAATTCAGCAACTCAATTTTCTACTGTTGCATAGCACTTTCACCTAACACATTCACCATATCATTATGAATTTCTTGTCCCGATAAACCATTCTTATGTAAATATTTAATCAGACCACGAATTTCTAATTTTTCCATTATAAAGAAATCACTGAAGCGCCTTTTTTGAACACCTGTTACTATACGAATGAGTTGACAGATCGAAATGAAATTGAACATGTGTTCATATGACGGATGGAAGTTTTCATTATATAAAGCTTTTTGCTGTTTATACCGCCATCTCTATGTCAGGCTAAGAACATTTCGAACTGCTCTTGTATTGGGGTGCGTACAGAGTGGCCGCTTGTTGCCGAGCCGAGACGACTGACGCTTATTGCGAGAACCAATGCGAGAAAACTGGTACAACAAATTAGTACAAATAAGCGCGAACAGGTCATAGTGGGCGCCGAGCTGGTAAGAGCGCAAAGCTGATTGAATGCGAGAAAACAGTTCCAAAGCCTGTTTCAGCGCCGAAAACATCGTTTGTGTTATGTTAATAAAATAAAAATTAAACAAAAAAATAAAAATTCAAATAAATAATAAAAATTAAATAAAATTATAACAACCCGTGTAAAAAAGTTTAGGTCTGACCAGATCTTTTTGGTTCTCAATAGATATGATTCAATCTAATTAGATCCTGTACCAGATCACATCAAATATGATCAGATATGGCATATGTGATAATACCTTATGGCAAGATCTGATAAGATCTAGTGCCAAATTTGTTCAAATCTAAAGTGATCTGGACAAATGCGCAAGATATGCCTAGATCTGATCAGATCTAATTAGATCTCAAATTTGTCCCCAATTTTGAGATCTGATTAGATCTGGTAAGATCTAAGAAGATCTGGCCAGATATGCCTAGATCTCAAATTTGTCCCCAATGTTGAGATCTAATTAGATCTGGTAAGATGTGCTGAGATCTGGCCAGATCTGGTCTTTTTTACACGGGAATTATAAAAAAATTAAAAAAAAACTTATAAACAAAATTAAAAAAAAATGTAATAAAAATTTCAAGAATAATTGAATTTTTTTTAATAAGTAAAATTTTAAAACTCAATGTCAGAATGAACAACAAACCCAAATGCATACAAACATACATAAAACACAAATAATAGATAAAATATCAGCGCTGATTCTCGCATCCACTATGCACACCCAAACTTGTTTCTCGCATGAACAAGTTCTCGCAATAAGCGTCAGTCGGCTCGGCTCGGCAACAAGCGGCCACTCTGTAGGCACCCTAAGGGTGCGTTATTACATAATTAATAATTTTATTTAATTTTTATTATTTATTTGAATTTTTATTCTTTTGTTTAATTTTTATTTTATTAACATAACATAAACAATGTTTTCGGCGCCGAAATACGCTTTGGAACTGTTTTCTTGCATTCAATCAGCTTTGCGGTCTGACCAGCTCGGCGCCCACTATGACCTGTTCGCGCTTATTTGCAGTAATTTGTATAGTACCAGTTTTCTCGCATTGGTTCTCGCAATAAGCGTCAGTCGGCTCGGTTGGGCCACTCTGTACGCACTAAAGGGCTGAACGATTCATCTTAAATGAGATTTCAAGACACATGATAGCCTACAAGCCATAACGAGTTGTGTGGTTTTACTTTTCATAACGATTGAATCAGTACAAACAACAAAAAAAAAAAACACCATGGCAAAAAAGCATGTGGATAGTGAGACCAATCACATTATGAATCGTTTAGTGCGGATGACAACAGTACATTACCACATCATATTATTGTGAACTTAAGCAATCAACACCATATCAACACCACGGTTTTAGTGTTACTGAAAACTTATGTATAACAGTGTTGCCAGTTTGGGGGATTTATCCCCAAATTGGTAATTTTATCATCAATGGGGATAAAAACTTCCGTTTGTAGAACTGGGGATTTATTGCGGATGATACGGAATTTTAGGGGATCATTTGGGGATAAAATATATTATTGCTTTTTCATATTTTTATGAATTTAATCCTGATAATTCTAAATATTTTTTTTTAAGAATAATGATAATAGTGAATGATTTTTAGCTACAAAAATTTGAGTCTGGCAAGGTAATGTTCGTAGAAACTTTAATTCCTCTTGGTGAGAATTCGAATAATACAATTTTTAAAGTTATTTAAATTTAATAAGAGTTATAAGAAGCTCTTCTTAAATTAAATATATACTTTACAAGCTACTCAATTGTCAAAAGTTTAATCCTTCTGCTAAAATGCTAAAACTTTTTAATGCAGTACCATGCACAACAAAATGTCTGAAGCTGATGAATCAGGCAATTTTTATTCTTAAATATTTAAAATGAAAAATTTTGGTTCAAATTTTCTTTGCTGTTATTTAAATTTATTTGTTCTTTTTTATAATTTGTTGCAAGCACAAATTTATTGAGTCAGAGTGTACAACTTACCGCAAAAAATAAACGAATATGGTATTTTTCCACTAATTTTTCGAAAAAATAAACGAAAACGAATTTTTCCAGAAAATAAAAGTTGGGGATTTTTTAGGATGGCAAATTGAAAATTGGGGATAAGGTATGAAAAAACTGGCAACACTAATGTATGTAACCGAAATACGTACCTACTAGAGGGCTGAATGAATGTCTTACAAAACATTCTCTTGCATGCGCTGATAAGAGATTTGACGATTTTTAATACTAAATATAACAAAAATTAACCATTTTACTTATTTGTAGTTATTTACAAGATGTTAAAATTCAGATCATTACAAAAAAAAAAAAATAAATAAAACAGAAAACAAAAAAAAATATTTTGGTGTTGTATAAGAAAATGTTTTGTGAATGTCTTGCAAAACATTCATACTGGCCTCTACTAAATAAATAAATAAATGTTTATTTGTTATTCTCTTAGTTGAGAGTTTTGTTGTCATTCGTGTTGTGTACCAGGGATGATAAAGTTGGTACTATAATACTTTTTATGATACTATTAGAACCTCAAAAGTACTATGGTACTCCATAGCATTATTTGATACAATTTTAAATTATTCAAAATAAATAGTAAAAAATCGTAAGTAACGTAATACAAAGAAAAGGTTTTTAAAATTTTGCAAAAAATATTAAACATTTATTTGAATTTAAGAGAAAATCTTTAAGTTGTTGTTTTTTGTTTAGTTTTATTTGATTTAGTTTTCTCAATTGATTTTAGTTAATTTAAATTGTGTGGTAACTTCATTTTTACTAAATTGGACATGTTCGGTTATGGTGTTTTTTTTAATACTAGTTTTTTTAATTATAAGAAATAAATTTAAAAAAAAGATTAAAATTTTATAATTTTTGACCCCGCTTTTTAAATATTAAAGATGAGACTTGGACGCTAATAATAGTCAACGCTGAAGATTGGATACAAGAACAAAATCGATAGAATAATATAAAAAAGGTAACTGTGAAGAAGAAAGAACAAAATACAATATACAGAGGGGAGTGGATCTATATTATATTTTGAACCTTGTTTTAATGTACAAAAGAACCTTTTTATATGTACGTTTTTTTGTTAATTTATAATACAAAAATTTAAAAAAAGTACTATGCGGGTCGAAAAAGTACTATGTTTTAAGCAGGTTGGTACTATGGGTGACGATCACTGATATATATATAATGAAAAAATTAAAATAGACAAATGTTACCCCCAAAAAATTATTTAGTTGATCGTAATGAATATTTCAACTATTTAATATGTGAAATACTCTAATGATACCAAAACAAAGCTCTAAAGCGGCGAATACATTAAGGAACATTGAGTAGGGTTTTTAGAAAACTCTAAAGGCAAAAAATTAACGTATGTTATATTATAAATTATTAAATTCTTTTATATTAAATTTTTTTAAATCAGTTTTTTAATATAAATTTCTTTTTTAATTTTTTAATATCATTTTTGCAAGAAGATCAATGGATACTGATAAAAATATTTGTAACTGATAAAAACCTAGCAATGCAAGTCAAAATTTAGTTTCGATATCGGGGAATTGGGGGTGGGTTTTGACCTCTGCTGAAAATAATTTTCCTCTAGTGCTTTTAGTTTCCGAGATATTGACAATTAAAATTTTATTCAAGCGATTTTTTAATTTTGCCGATTTTTTTTAATCTTTCCCAATTTTGTTATTTTCAAAATTTTGACGACTTTTTTTAAATTTTGAAGATTTTTTAAATTTGGTCAATTTTTTTAATTTTTCCACGATTTTTTTCCACTTATAGCGATTTTTCCTAATTTCTGACAATTTTTAAATTTTGGCAATTTTTTTTTAAACTTTGCCACTTTTTTTCTAATTTTTGACGATTTTTGCAATTTTTACGTTTTTCCAATTTTGTTATTTTTCCCCCAATTTTGTTAATTACGATAATTTTTTTTAATTTTTACAAGTTTATGTTTTTTTTTTAATTTTTTACTATATAAATTAAAATTATACAGTATAAAAATAGCAAAGTACTATTAAAAACTGCAAATTTTTTACTAACTTTTTTATCTGAGTGTACATTTATACTTTTGCGTTTTATAAAACCCTTCACTACGAAATTACTACTACATATTATAACACAGCATACCATAGCACCATAGCATTCATTGACGATACTGCAACACTAGTTGAAAGCACTAATTGCTATGTTATGGTAGCGAACGATCGTGTGTCGCAACAATCACTTATTGTTTTTTTCGTTGTCATGTCGAATGCTTAAGCTCGCTTACGTTTTGATTTGTTGTCTAGTCGTAATAGCGTGGTTTGAATCGTAATGCACACACACTAGCACCATGTGATTTAATGACTACAACAAACCGATTGCACTCATGCAGCCCTTTAGTACGCACCCTTAGACATGAAAAATCGCAACAGTTACTTTCCAGTAAGATAAAACAAAAATTGGTGTTTATACTTTTTTCATGCATATGTTCAATAAGTTATTTTAAATAAAAACACTGCTTCAATTTCTGTTGACAAAAATAAAATAATTTAATTTTAGATTTTGCAAAATTTTAATAAAATAAAATTTTTTTTACCCACATTTCTCTGTTTAGAACAAAGTGTTTCAACCCGATGGAATTTCTCGTAAAACGCAAGCTATCACGAATTTCAAAATAATCCTAATTATTAACAATAATTTTTATTAATGTATTTAGTCACACTAGGCGCCAAACACTTTATTGTCATTTATTACTTTCTGTTTTTTCATTTATTAATTGAAGCTGTTAAAGTTTATTTATGTTTGCTTTTATTCTTATATTAATTTATTAAACATTCCACTTACCACACATAATGTCACTGTTTTTCAATTAATTTTCTGTGCACAACTTTCGAAATATCTGAAAAAACAAGAAGATGAAAAGTAAACCTTTAGTATAAAGAATAAATGTTAAATAAACTTATTTAGTTTATTGAATATGTACTATATGTACATATACTTAAAGTATATTCAACTGAATTGAACACAACAGATTTAATTGGTATAAACTGTAATGCAAATAGTACTGCGATACAAAATTATAACATTAAAAATTATTAATTTCATTCAACGGTATAAACTTGAAAATATGTAGTTAAGGCTACAAAAATTGCGTAATGAAAAGAAGAGCAAGAAATAATATACAAGTTGTATAATTATAATATAGTGGAGTGAAACAAAATTAACCAAAAACTTTACGTTTTTAAAAATTAATTAACAAAAGCATACATTGTTTTTATATTTGTAATCAGACAACAGAAAAGTTCACCACTTAAAATTCTTTATTGATAAAACTCTACGAGTATTTTTTTGAAAAAAAAAATACTTGATAACTTTTAAATAAAACTCTTTATGATATTTTTTTAAATTCAGTAAAGAGTTATAAAGAAAAAATTCTCTATTGAATAGTATTTTGAATTTTATGGAGTTTTATTTTCCTATAAAAAAGTATACATAATATGTATATTATGTACATATACATAATATGTATATTATGTACATATACATATACATTACATGTACATATTATGTAAATGTATTTAAAATTGGTAAAATTATAAATTTTTGATAAAGATTAGCATGTACACAGAAAAAATTATTAACCTTAAATATCTAATTAAATATATCTTAAAAATAAAAATTGTTTCTAAACAAGTATTTAAATAAATCAATTAATATTTTAATTGGCTTTTAAATATTTTTGCAAATATTTGTTACATAGTTATGTGTTGTATAATTCTCAAACTTTTTTTTTCTTAAACTGTATGCATATATAGAATATTTTTAGTATAAGAACCAAAACTTTTGCAGTTCACAAACAAAACAAACACATATGCAGTACTCTAAATATATAAAAATGACATACACACAACACACTTTTTTACAATTTCATATTCATTTTTATTTTCAATTAATGTTTTAAATGATATTATTAGTATTTTAATCAAAATTTGTTTCAATTAATCGTTACAATTTTTGGTAGTTAATATTATCACTTGAGTGATAGGTGCAAAATCAATTAAAATTTTAATTGATATCAATTTCATTGTTAAAATTCGTTTTTAGTTTTTTCTGTGTAGTTAACAAAATTTTTTATTAAGAGTAGTTCTGAACATTTGGTTCCCTTCATACAATAATACCACGACATGCTTTTTCGCAATTTAGCCATTAAAAATTTTGAAAAACGTAAAATGTTTGCATCAATATATTCGTTTGCAGAATGTAAATCACTCATTAAATTTTCAAATTAATCTCTTGTACCAGAAGGCCTTTTTTCGCGTTCCGCTTTAATTTTGCATTTTTTAAATTTATAATCTAGGGACTAAAATACCAATCTCTTATACCAAAGTTTGGAAGTTCGTTTACAATAAAAAATCGATTATGTACGTTATGTAATGTTTCGGTTTATGTTTTCCAATCATCATATTCTTATTGGAGGCAACTGGAAACAATTGCCTAGGAAACAATTGTATTGTCTATCATGAAAATGGTCAACCTTTCTGAAACAAAAATTAAAATAAAATACGACAATATTATATTGGACTTTGGACTTGAGGTAAAACAATATTCTAACCAAATATATGAATATTTTATTCACTGAAAAACATTCAGACTGACAGTTTTTTTTCGTAATGTAACGACTATTTTCTTATTAGAAAAGCTACTTTTAATTCTGAATGCTTTTATGAAGAGAACTCCTTTGTTCTGACAATTTGTATGTAAAACCAACAATGACTGCAAAATTTCAAAACCCTTTGATTCTAACCCCCCTTCTTTGAAATAACAACCGAATTTGTTGCCAACCGAATTTTGGTAGTCACATGTACTATCACATTATTCGGTTGCAGCTATCGACATTTACGGTTACACCTACCACGTTGGTACAATAGAAAAAAGTTGTTACAACCGAATCACGTTAGTACTACCTGATCGAATGGAACATTCAGTAGATACAACCAAATTCCTTTGGCAATGCCAATGGATTTTAAAAAAACACCGTTTCCTCTATTTTTAATTTTATTAACTAATTAGTAGAACATTACAAAAATAGCTGATTAGAAAAATTATTACAAAAAAAAAAAATTACAAAAATTATATATTATATATAGAAAAAAAAAATAGAAAAACAATTAGGTTTTAAAATTCTTCAAATTCCAGGGACTTTTTTCTAGAGAAACCCTTTCAGATCGTAAGAAGTTTTTTCTACACTCTAATTAAATTCTGTTGAAATTTACCCAACTTATAGTAGGAAACTGAACTCCTACTATAAATTGCGTAATTGAAAAATATACGCACATTGTGTTTAAGTTGGTGCACAAATAATTTGTAATTTTACATTGAAAGTGCGTAAAAATTAAATGAAATTTTGAAATTAGTGTGTTAATTTACTAAATTTGTGTGTAAAAAAGCACGTTTCACGTGTAAATGTACGCATAAAATGCGTAAAAATCCACAAAAAATGCGCAAAAATCCACAGAAAGTGCGTAAAAATAAAATATAATGCGTACATTTACAACAGGTGTGCTAACTTTAAGCACCACCCAAAAATTTTTTTAAATAAAATAACAAATTAATTTTTAGTTCGTATTTTATTAATAATAATATCCGAGTCATTCTCTCATAATCGTTTATGTCCAAATTAGTCGTTTTGGGATCTTAAGGCATTTGTATAAAATTCATATAAAAATTTGTTATAACTATTGAATGGGTGCGATGACTCCTGCTCAACAAAATGCCTTCTTTGAAAGGGGGGCAGTAACCGTCAACAATAATGGGAGAAAACGCCTTAAGAGAGGGAGGCAGTAACCGTCAACAATAACGGGAGAAAACGCCTTAAGAGAGATATGGCCTACGCAGGAACAACTGAGTGCAATGACTCCTGCTCAACAAAGTCAGTATTCATTGAGTACTGCCTAACTTGCAAAGAAAGCATTTTGTTGAGCAGGAGTCATCGCACCCAGTTGTTTTACCTAGGCCGTATCTCTCTTACGGCGTTTTCTCCCGTTATTGTTGACGGTTGTTGGTTGATTGCCTCCCTTGCAAAGAAGGCATTTTGTTGAGCAGGAGTTATTGCACCCAATAGTTCCTGCGTAGGCCGTGTCTCTCTTACGGCATTTTCAATTTTTAAATGAGGTTTAGACTACCACATGTGTTAATAATAATTACCAAAAACAATTTCATGCTTATGTTACTATTTCCAGACTCTAATGTGTTTGTGGAAATGTTGTAATTCACAAAAAATAATCCGTTTTCGCTTTTTTTTATAATTTTTTTTAAATTTTTTCCAATTTGAAATGTCAGAGTATTTATTACTATTATTGGATACCCAGTGTAGAAACGGTAATGACATATCATTATTTTTTGGACTACCAGTAATGACACCCGCTTACCTTCTGTATTCACATAACACTTAAATAAAAAGTTCACGAAGAACATAGGGCGTCTTACTGATAATTACTTATTTTTATCATTATTTCAAATAGAAAATAATTTTTTAGATTTTTTTGAAATCTATTTTTAGACTCAATATTTTTTAAACACTGGTAAGGATATATGTAACCACATATTTTTTGATGTTTTGTATGTTAGCGAGTAAGCTTACTTGTGTGCAGCAGGTCAATTGTGTTTTTATCTATTAAATATTACATGTCGATATAGCTCAGATGGTAGAGCTGTTGACTGGCAATCTGTAGACCCAGGATCGATTCCCGCACCAGCAAATTTTATTTAAAATAAAAAAAAAAATTTTTATACAATTTATTTTTTAGAAAATCTATTTTTAGACTCATTATTTTTGTCAGTACTGGTAAGCACATAGGTAACGATATATTTTTTGATTTTTCGTATGCTGGTGTGTAACGACAACTCATTATTTTTCGCGACATCGCCATATAAAGGTAATAAGAAATGTAATAACAAAAGTAACTAGTTACCATTACCAAGTATGTAGTTACATAACCACATATCTGGTAGTGATTTTCTACACTGGGTAGTATATTTACCAACTTTGTGCGTATAAATTTTATTTAACAAAACAATAGTAATTTTAGGCACAATGTGTTTATTTATATGCACATAATGTCTAAAAATACTATGTGTGTGTATATATACAAAAAAAGTTTACGCATTTTTTGTTTATATTTACCGAATTTTCGTAAAATTAAACAAAATTTTACCCATTTTATAGTAGTAAATTTACCAAATTTTTTTAGAGTGTATATAAAACTCCACAAATTCTGGGGATTTTTCCTACAGAAAATCGCTGAGATTCTGAGGATTTTTTTCTAAATAAAATCCCTTAGATTAGATAGTTTTCCAAAAAAAATTCCAAAAAATTGGATGGTTTTACTTTTAGTAAAAGTTCTCATCATCTCTTTTATATACTTAGGTTAAGCTCCTAGAAATCTGATGGGTTTTCAGCAGAAAACATCCTTAGCCCCAAAGAGTTTTAGCAACGAGAGAGGAGAGAAATCCACAGACTTTAAATTCTTATTACCCAAGCTTCACTCATTCTTTAAATTTTTAAGTATTTTATTAGATGTATCTAATTTTGAGACCGGGCAGGAAATGTTTTCCAGAAAGTCTAATGTTGTTGAAACGGCTTTTATACTACAAAACAAAATGAAAAATTAATTATTGAGTGCACAAATTGGTATTGCTATTTAAATTATCTTTAATATGCGAATTAATAAAACATTTTGTATAATACCATCTAAATTTTAAATACTCAAAAATTTTGTATCTTTAATTTAGTTTTTTTTTTCTATTTGGTATTTTTAATTTTTGACAGATAATTTAAATTTACTTTAAGACTTTCGGTGGTGTTTGTTTCTTTTTGGTTATGGTGACCAAAATTACTAAAAATAATTGCTGTGCTATTTTAATTTGGGTGCTACAACCTCGAATTTATTATATAAATTATAGAACTTTTTTCCAATTCAGTACATGCAACCATTATTTGGTAGAAAAAACTTAGTATGGCATTTGTAATGAAATATTTATTAAAATTTATTGATACAACTGACTTATAATGAGTTCAGGTAATGTATGAGGGAGAATGTAAAATTTTAATCTTTTCAGGTAATCACCTCTACAAAAATAATTATAAAATTTTATATTTGTTTAAATTGGTCGGGAAAGCAGATTTTTGTAGTAGTTGTAGCCTTCTTATGGTTAAGTTTAAGTTTTTAGTTATAAAAGCCAATATTTTACTAATGCAACTGTTTTTGTGTAATTATTACATAAATGTTATTGGAGAAGTAAAAAAATGGTAGTGTTAGTGTATTTCCAACCGATTTATTTTGTGTGTGATGACACTCTTAATGATTTTTCACAAAAATACTTTCCTACTTTATTAATTTTTTTACGGCTTCCATTATATTAAGAACTTTTTCATTAATAAAAACCATTTGTTCTGAGTGTTATAAAAAACTCTCATTTTCTTAGAACATTATCCTTCTGGCCCCTGGTCTGATTTTCAAATTAATCTGTTTATAATTTTTAGAGAAAAAGGTTTATTCTCCTTCTTAACCTCAAACAAACTAACAAAAAAAAAAAAAAAAAAATGCTAATTGTTTTAAAAACTTCATGTGAGTTAAATGTTAAATTTTTAAAAATTACATGTGATAGTCATAATCTGATTACTTTTAACGGTTTATTTTTTAACAATTTGACATAAGCACGCCAAATGACTTCTTCGTCATTCAGTTGTTATTTTGCCAACTGACTTCTGTGTCATTCAGTTGTTATTTCGCATTGTTGTCTTTAAACTAAAAAAATATTATGATTATAACACAGTACAACACTAAAAATGCATCGGGCATGAGACGTATATATTCTGATAGATTTTAGGAGGAATATCACAAATGTGAACACCAAATTTTAAAATTAGCTCTACTTTTTGAAATATTATCAAATTTAACTTTTAGCAAAGACAATTTTTTCAATAAAATTTCTTATTTATTCTTAAACCTGAATAACCCACGGATCATTTTTAATATGTTCATGTTCCACTAAATACATTTTATCAAAAGAATCACAACTTTTGCAGCAACATTTGCAGAAAATTCAATCTGAAATACAAAATTTAGATCTTTTTTATTTCAAAATAATTTTATATGAATTTATTATGGCAAAAGGGAAAAAAGTAGATTTTTGAACATGCATCTTTAAAATTGTTATTTTTTTAGGAATGTTCACTTCAGTTATCTCAAACTTCGTTGATATTGATTAGAAAATATAAGTTTTACATTTCTGAACGGATTTATCTGAGTTTTATAATTTGAGATTTATCACAGACTCCTTAATTTTTAGGTATGTATTAGAAAAGTCTATCTTTTTCAGTTTTAGTCAATTTTAACTTAAAATTAAAACAGAAAATGTGAAATCTCGTTGATAAGTTAAGTAATATGAGATACACACAGAAAAGTTGGACATCGGTTGAAAATTCGGTATTTTAGTTATTGAATAATTAGTTTAGTTCTATGTGTATTATTTATGCAATCAGAAAGGATATTCCGTTCTTATACAAGTTAAAATATATACAAAACGACTACAATTGTTCAGTAACAATTATTTGGGTACCCTAACTAATTTTATATCAAAAATATTGTTAGCAAAACTTTTGGTCGATGCAACTGTTTATTATACTATGAAATAATCACACCTCCTAATATTTGATTGATGTAATAATCCATAATGGTTTTACGAAAGAATATTGGATAGTTTGCCATTGCTGTCAAAATTAGTATTATATTTCAAATTAAAAATAAATTTTATACTTAAAAACCTAAAAAATATATTTAAAAGTGAACACCTACAAAATCTATCAGGAAGAAAAGTGTTAACAGTAAGTAGATATTTTCTTAAAGAACAAAAATGATTTCAACGAATTGTTTTTTGCAGCCTTATTTTACAAAATCTTTTTGGTTGTGATCCGTTTAGTAAAATATCCCATTACTGGAAATATACATGAAGTATATAGGAATTTTGATTTCAAGTGGGTAATAACACGAAGTCTCCATCTGCTGCTTATATTTAGAAAGTAAAAAAAGATTTATGTAGGGAAAAATTGTATGAATCCATAAACCACGATTAGAAAAAGTCCGTATAATTTTAAGCGTTCCCTGCAGAAAATTTTTACGAGCTACCAAAGGACCAGTACGTTCACTTTTATACAGTATTGTCGCAGAATTAAAGAATTCTCTCTTTGTGATGTATCATACAACTCACTCTTGATAAGGTTTTGAAAGGACTGTATCTATTAGGGACCGGTTCTGTGGCAGAAGATCACCTGTTCACATTTTCCAAAAACAATAATTTTTTTTAAAGAAAAACAAATTTTTAGTTCTATTTTTGTCGATAAATTCTTATACTCCACGTTTTTATGGTGAGAAAATCCACAGGTATGTCTAAAAGAACATAACCTATAAACATTTTTCCCCATTAGATTCTAACTGTTTCTTTAGAAAAGTTCATACCTTTCAAGAACTCTCTTAGAGAAAGGACTACCGGTCTTAAAGAAAATCTATCTTAATAATTTCATATTTTCTTATATTTTAGAAATGTGATTTATTTTTTAATTAAATTATAAATATTATATATTTTGTTTATAAATAAACTAAAACTTAAAAAATAAATAAATTATATATTTCCCAGCAAAATCTTTCATTACCAAATAAGTGGTTATATAATAGCTCCGCACAACTTATTTTTTGGCTAAACAACAAAACTCATTATTTTTGTTTGGCGTGGTCGTTTTTATAAGTAGTCACGCTTACCCGCTCGCTTACGAAAAAATGAGAAATAAGTAGTTATGAGATTTTGAATAATAAGTGGTTACACACATGCTTACAAAAAGTTTAATTATAAGTGGTTATCCGATTGCTTACTTGATTCTTAAAAATAAGGAGTTAGGCAAATACTATTAGCTTAAGGAAATATATTCAGAAAAAGTTATGTTTTCTCTAGTGTGTAATTTTATGACTCGTCATAAAAATTTGAACATAAAACATGTTTACATATAATAAATAAAAATGTATAAAATTTAGCTATGTAAAAAGTACTTATTTAAACTATTACGCGTAAGTCATTATTTTATATTTAAATACATTGAAGAAGTCATTATTTTATATTATAAAATAATGCAAAAGGTAATGATATATCGTTTTTGGTAATGCAGATAGTAATGAGGTGTCATTACCAATATTTTGCTGGGTTCAACTGGAAACAGTGTATATTATTTAAAAATTCAGTTGAAGGTACTGAATTATTTTAAGTTAGTGTTAGTATTCACAACCGAAAATATAAAATTTCATAACCGAATCATTCAATAATGCCGATCGAATTGGATATTAAATTTGATAATAGTTGTCATAACCGCCACAATTCGATTGGCAACAAATTCGGTTATCACAACGAATCGATGGTAGCTATGTTATATCCGAATTTATTCATGACAGCTGCTCCATCCTGTGGCGGGGCCACAATGTCACTATATATATCTAGCTCAAACTCCTGTTAAACAGAACTTAGTTTAACATACAATTTAATGTTTTCAGATGTTCCGCTTTCAGTGATTCTTTAAAGACCTAAATTAAAAATCTGAATTTAATATACAATTAGTATTAAATTTTTGAAAAATAAAAAAAAAACATATTTGTAAATATGTATGTTCATTAGAGCGTACCACCTTACAGGCAAAAAAGTTCGTCGTACACCCTCCAATATGAAGTATTTTTGCAAGGAGGTTTAAAAAAAAAAAAAAATTTTATTTTTTTGGCCGAACGTAGGAGTCCCCATTTTACATTTTTCGTTATATCTTTGGCATTTACAGTCGGATCTTACAGTATGATACGTCGATCTTTTTCTCTCGAGGAAACCAGTGTTTTTCTCTCGAGGGCCATTGACCTCAAGTATCCCATTCTAGTAGTCAACCACCAGATCTCAGTTGCTGCCACCCTAATGTACCACTCTAATGTCAGAAAATTAAAGCTCGCAAAAAATCATTAAACTTTTGCTAAGGAAGTTTTTCGATAAACCCAGTAGAATTTTTTTTATATATTGGTTGCCGAACGTAGGGGTCGCCTTTTTAAATTTTTTTCATTGGATTTTTCCTTTATAGCAAAACACTGGTCTCCTCGAGACAAAAAAATCGATATATCACACTTTAAAATCCGATTTTAAATGCCGAAGCTATAACGAAACATTGAAAAAGGCGACCCCTACGTTCGGCCAAAAAAAAAAAAATTTTTTTTTTGAAATTGCCTTGCAAAAATACTTCATATTGGAGGGTGTACGGCGAACTTTTTTTTTTTTGGTATGGTCTAATGTACATATTAGTACATATTTTAAATTTGAATGTCAGTCCACGCGTCATCAACTATCGAAAATTTTTCGTTGTTTGTTTTTTCTTCTTAAACAGTTCAATATATTCAAGCTTTTTTTGTTCATAAAACTCGTATATTAATTCCCATATTGTTGTGGTACTTGATGGCATTTCTAAGTTAAAAGACTTGAGGTATGTTGCCATCTTTGACTATTGTAATGCATTGACTGAAATACCATCTTCTGCACACATTGGTAGCATTCGGCAGAGAAACCTTAAACTGATACCGGTGACTTGTAGCGCTTTGTGATTACTTACTCTGCTGAACGATGTTTTCTTTGTTTTGTTTTTAAATACTTTTTTTCTATATTTTCCTTTGATTTTATAAATTTTTTGTTTTTGAATTATATTTGTATGTTTTTATTTGTCAATCATACAAAAAAAAAATTTTTTTAAATCAACAACAACAAATGTATCACTATTTGATCAAAAGTAGCAAACATTTTTTACGCTACCAAAATATGACAGCGCTCAGACTGAGCGGTTAGTGATCAGGTCGTTCAGCAGATAGTTGCACAACTGTTGTAGAACTGTTGACTGTCAAATTGTATCTGCCGAACGCACCCATTGATACAACAATTGACCCAAAGTTTTATTTCTTAAAAAGTTTTTTTATTGGCAGATTCAGAGTTACTGCGGGTTCAGTTTGGGAACCAGAAGGGTTCTCTTCAGTTTCAATGGCTATTTTATGAATATTTTTTAAGTGATTTAAAAGTGACGATGTTGAGGATACCTTACATGACAATATTTTCGGACATTTTAAGCACATTGCTTTACTTTTTCTTTTTGGAAATATTGCCAAACGACTGAACTCGTCACTGAAAAATAAAATTAAAAATTACCCAGTTTAACCCTGCTGTTAGGTTAGGACCATTTTGGTCCATTTTGTTTTAGTTCTCTCTTTAACTTTGCAACGGTACAATATATTGATTTCAAATTTTAGCTCATGTGATTTTTTTCTGAATTAATGTTTTTATCAAAATAAATAAGTGTCTAACATAAAATGGAAGGGAGAAAAATAAACAGTTACAAATCTTATGTTAGGGACCATTTTGGTCCATTTTTTACTTTTCATTCACATATTCGCATTACAGGATGAGCAAATTATTTTGCGGTTTAGTTTACAAATAAATTTGCTGCAGACAACACATTTACTTTCACATTTTGAGGGTAGGTTTCTTGTATCACTTCCAGAAGTTACGGAACCTGAGCAAGATGCTCTTACCTCAGCCAATAGCTTCGATGAAAATTTTTCTTTTGGTATATTAGATCGATTTACCATGTGTTCTTTGGCCAAAGAAAGCGCCAATTGTTGTAAAAATTCGGGTCTCCTACGATTTGGATCACTTGGTGCCACGAAACATCAATTTCAGAAAAAATAACTATAATTTTTTCAAATACAACATTCGGCCATCGATTTTGCTTCCATTTTGAAAAATAGTAACCAATCATTTGGTCGGCGTTATCTACGCCTTCTAAGAGAGAAGGCAATTAATCGACTAATAAATAATGGCAAAACAATTGCAAACCTTTTGTCGAATTATAGAAAGATACAATCTCAGGCATCTTTTTCGGTGCATTGACATCGATTTCTGGTACCTTATCAAAACAGTTCCTTTATGTTTATGGCCAATGTAAAAAACGAATGTAGGGATTTCATTGGAAGTAAACTGTTCCCACATATGTAAATTTTCTTTCTAAAAGTTTTTTTTGCCAAATCGAAAGATAAAAAGAAATGAGCGACCGTGATACAATATTTTGACCTTTCATACCTTTAGTTAAATCCAATACGACACGCTTTTCTAAGGCTGCCATACATAGCCTAATTTAGAGCCGCCATGTGTTGAGATAATATTCTCAGCAGTAGTTGCAATGGGACAGGATAATAGAGTTGCACTCCATTGCATATTATTTTTTGCAATATACAATGGATCCATAGTGCCAGCTGCAGGAACATTTTTTTTAATTTTCTGTATCAGAATCACTTGTTTCTGTATTTTCGTATTAGATATTTTCATCGAAATTGAAATATCCGAGTCACTTTCGTTTAGAGTTTTAGCAATAGTATTAGAGTCCAAATTAAGCCGATTTTCCATTTTATCAAAAAACAAAGAAAACACAAGCTGAACTGAAACTGAAGTGAAACTAATGCGAATAGTTGATATATGACTAAATGAAACTAGGTAAATCACAAAAATAACACAAATAACTGAATAGCAGCAGTAATATGTATAAATTACTGATTTGATGGTACAACCAAATAAAAATAGGAGAACCCCAAATATAATTTTGAGTTTTGTAACAGTTTTGCAATTAGTTTTCAAATAAAATTGTTATGACAAGTACTATAGTATAAAGTTTAATGAATAGCCCAAAATATTTCTTGAGCATAGAAATATATTTTTTAGAGTTAGTATTGCGTTCTCGAAATACTAAATGGAAATAGCTATAAAAAATAGGTTTATGGTCTTTTTTTTCTGAAAAATTAGGTATGGACCAAAATGGTCCATCAACCAAAAATTCGTAAATAGTTTTTAACCTAACAGCAGGGTTAAAGCACAACATGAACAAAACTTACTGTAATTCGCAGTACCGTATTGTTTTTAATGGTTTGTTTAGTTTTTTTTATTTTTTGATAAAAATAATTTTTTTTTGTAGCTTTAATTTACGTGCTCGTTTTTTTCCCTCTTGCTTTAAGCTTTTTTGGTGTTAATGTCATTTACAATGAAATGATAGTATACATACTTAACCCTGGAACACTAATCTTATTTTTTATCCGTTAAAGCTAATCATTAGTCGAACTCAAAAATAGTAATACTTACTGCAACAATGTGGCCGTTCCCAACAAGAGAACACCGCTGACTCAGATTACAAGAGAATTGAGACCGATCGGTAAAACGAGAAAAAATCTGTGCACAAAAATGTAAGTGGTGTTAGTCGAATCGACTATTTTCAAATTAAAAAAAGATGATACAATTGGGTTAATAATTAGTTGTTGTTAACAAATTAGATTTGCTTTCAACTGTCACATAAGTAGATGATTATTAATTATTAACCCATTCAAAGACGAATGACACTGATGATGGCTTTGTAGCGAAAGCCGAAAATACGTATTCTGTCTTGCTGGTCTTATCGAATCCTTTCAAAAATTATTATTCTTTGTAATTTACTTGTAAAAATTGTATCATCTTTCTTTAATTTAAAAATAATTTAAACAGAAAGTGATATTTATTTATGACTAGAGTCAAACTAAAAAGAACATTCATTTTAAAATTACTTAATAGCATTTTTGTTAAATCAACTAAAATTTTATACCGATAGTTACGTTAAGAAAATAGCAGTTGCACTACTGAACCAAAAAAAAATTTGTAGTTTTTCAAAATTTTACATTCAAAATCAGGTCCCGTTTGGGACGCGGGAACTGATACTGTCAACGCTAGTTAACTAATAGTTGAGTAAAAAACCTTTAGTATGCAAACCAGCGTTAACATCTTTTTTTCAGTTATTTTGTTGAGTACACTAAGTACACATCAGAATCGATTAATATTTTTTGAATTTTTTTTGGATTAAAAATCATTATATTGGCTTATTTCTTAGACGTAAGAAATAAGCCGATATAATAAATAAGTAATAAGTACAAACACAGGATATAATCACTGTTTAACCTCATTGTAAAAAATGCTTTTTGTTTTACGTTTACTACAAGATCAAATCAAATTAAATTTTAACCCCCTAATGTTTATGCATGTGTGTATTCTTTTAGTATATTCACTCCTACTGTTGTTTTACAAGCGCCTCCTATTAATGAAAAATATACGAATTTAGTTCTGTAGAAGTACACTGATCCCTTAAAATAAATTAGTTTGGTAGTGTTACGAACTGCGCTAACATGAGGTAGCATTTTATCTTCAATTATTTTTATACTTGAAAGGCAAAAATTGATCGTGTAACCCCTATGTAAACAAACAGATATATAAATGTACTTGAGTTGTTTCAAGGCAAGCTTAAAAAAGTAGATTGTATTAAATAAACCATATTATAAAAGGAACAGCTGTACTCATATAGTAAATAAATACTATTGTTTAACCATTTTTGTATATAAAAAGTACCAACAATTATAATTATATTCCCGACTAAAAAATTATATTTTAAATTGCGACAAAAAAAAAACAAATATAATTGCCGTTTAACACGAAAAAACCGAAAAAAAAATTCGCATTGAAAATAAATTCGAGCATATGAAATAAACTAAAACAGGATCAACTAAAGGTCAGTAATATAGTAACCACTAAGATTTTTGGCAAATCTGCAGTTTATAAGGTTTCGTAAAAAAAATATGACCCCTCTGGAATTGAAAAATAAAAAAAACCGAAATTAATTTAGGGAGGGGCTGGGGCCTGGGAGGCCCATGGGGGCAAAAAACGGGTGAACATAGTAACATATAAGTGTGGAAATTGTCGCACGATTCCAAAAATATAATTTTTTTATATCCATAAAACCTAGCCCTAACTACAGCCATTTTTCGACCAATAGGGGGAGGGTCGAAAAAAAGTATAAAATTAATATGAACAAAAATGGTACTCAAATGAATGGAAATTTTATCACTATTACAAAAATGAGGTTTTTCTAACCAATCCATTGAGCGTGAATCAAATTAGAGGCATTTTGTTAAATTTTGGACCTTCGAAAAATTAATAAAGTCTAAAATCACATTATTTTAGTTTTTGTAAAACCCTGTAAAGGCCCATTTTTTGTTATTGATTTTGAAAATCCAAATTCGTAACAATATTTGCATGGAGTTAACAGGTATCAATCACAGCCCTTCAATATACTTGAAGTCTGTCTACGGTGTCAGTGTTGAAAATCTTCTTAAAATGAAGTGTTTAATCCTGATGCACAACATAATATACTCCAGAGAACCTGCTTATTTATTTCAACGCATTACTTTTGGTTCATCGAATAACCGAGGAATGAATTTTATTCAAATTAGACAACGGAGTTTAACGTCAAAATGGCAGTTCTTCATAAACACAATTAATCTTTGGAACTCATTACCCGCACAAACACAATTATTACGCAACGCTATACGTTTTAAATATACATTGTTAAATGCTTTTAAATTTTTAATTTCTTAAATCATTTGTAATATTTTATCCAAATCTTATTTAATAATCATAATATCAATATTGTATTTAGATTTGTAAATCACATACAGTAATTTAAAAGATCTCGGTCTTGCTGTATGTGAAATAAAATAAATAAATTAGGGATGGGGCTAGGGTTACCAGATATGAAATCGACGAAAAAAGTACATTGAGGCAAAAAAGGCAGTACAATTAGTGAAAAAGAAGTACCCTTTTTTCATTAAAAATATCATAAAATTCAGTACATAAAAATAACAATTTATGTATTTAGAATTCATAACAAAATATGTCAATCACGTTTTATTAGAGATGTACATATTTTTATTTTATTAATATCACTGTGAGACAAATGGTAGAGGTCAGTGATCGGGAAGGGTTAAAACTACCGGGAAAAGTTATATCGGTAAAAAAGAAGTTATACGTGTCCCGGCGTTTCGCTGGGTCACCTCTAGGAATCGAGATATATCGATTTGACCTTTGGTGGTCTTTTTTTTGACATAACTCGAGAACCACTAGTCCGATTTTGCTCAAACAATTTTAAAAAAATTAAAAATTACAATTCCTTTAATCTGTTCATATAACGTTTTTCTATATACTCAACAGTTTTGCCGGTAAAAATAAATGTATGAAGAAAAAAATATATTTTGCCTAAAATATTAAAAAAAAGTAATAAACAAAAGGTTATTGATTTTTATGGTAGCGGTAACAAACATTTATTTTTACCGGCAAAACTGTTGAGTATATAGAAAAACGTTATATGAACAGATTAAAGGAATTGTAATTTTTAATTTTTTTAAAATTGTTTGAGCAAAATCGGACTAGTGGTTCTCGAGTTATGTCAAAAAAAAGATATATCTCGATTCTTAGAGGTGACCCAACGAAACGCCGGGACACGTATAACTTGTTTTTGACCGATATAACATTTCCCGTTGGTTTCATCCCATCCCGATTTTGACTGTCGCATAGTGTTATTTGCGACCTGCTGCGTATAAACAATATAATTTTGGTAGGACCCTTATATGGGCACTAGGTCTAAACATGGACGATGTTAACCAAAATCAATAGGCTTCGTCCTTGGGCCAACATAGGCCTGTGTACCGAATTTCGTCAAAATATCTTAATAGTTGCGACCTGCAGCGTATAAACAATATAATTTTGGTGGGACCCTTATATGGGCACTAGGTCTAAATATGGACCGATTTTAACCAAAATCAATAGGCTTCGTCCTTGGGCCGACAAAAGTCGGTGTACCAAGTTTCATCAAAATATTTTAATATTTGCGACCTGTAGAGTGCGCACAAGAATGCATGGACAGACTGACAGACTGACGGACGGACGGACGGACAGACGGACATCGTTAAATCGAAATAAAAAAAAAATTATGAGTCGATCGGTATACTAAAATGTGGGTCTGGGACTAATATTTTTTGGTGTTACAAACATCAGCACAAACTTATAATACACTGACCACATAGTGGTGTAGGGTATAAAAATCCCAGTGTAGAAATGGTAATGGTATCATTATTTTTTGGACTACCAGTAATGATACCCACTTACCTTCTGCATTATTTTAAAACATATAATAATGAGTTATTGATAATGACTTGTTTTTATCATTATTTCAAATAGAAAATAATTTTCTAGATTTTTTTGAAAATTTTTTGAAATCTATTTTTAGACTCAATATTTTTTAAACACTGGTAAGGATATATGTAACCACATATTTTTTGATTTTTTGTTTGCTGGCGAGTAAGCTTACTTGTGTGCAGCAGGTCAATTATGTTTTTATCTATTAAATATTACATGTCGATATAGCTCAGATGGTAGAGCTATTGACTGGCAATCTGTAGACCCAGGTTCGATTCCCGCACCAGCAAATTTTATTAAAAAAAAAAATACAATAAAAAATATTTTTTTAATATAATTTATTTTTTTGAAAATATATTTTTGGACTTATTATTTTTGTCAGTACTGTAACGATATATTTTTGGATTTTTCGTATGCTGGTGTGTAACCATAACTCATTATTTTTCGCGACATCGCCATACAAAGGTAATAAGAAATGTAATAACAAAAGTAACTAGTTACCTTTACGAAGTATGTAGTTACATAACTACACGCTGAAAAAAATCGCCCTCCAGGAAACATATTTGCTGGTGATATATATATGTTTGGAAGAACTGTCAAAATATATTTGCCGCGTTTTTAATATAATATGTTTGCCAGCAAATATAAAATATTTGCCAGTAAATATATGTATGTTTGAATCATATGAAATACATCTACTCGCAAATATATAAATATTTGCAGGCAAACATATATATTTTTATCATTATTATATTTGCACTCCACAAAAATAATAATGATAAAATAAAAATGCAAATATATTTTTGTTTAAGTGGGAAAATATGACTAACATTCAAACATTACAGTGTTTGCCTGGAGACATACATATTATAACGATAAAAATAAAATAATTGGAAACACACCTCAAACATAAGTATAGTAGTTTATAAACATATATATAATTGCCTGTAAATATATATTGATATTATTAGACATACATAAGTAGATTACCCATTTTTCGGATCAAGTTGTATGTCGTTGTATATGGGGACTTATCTTGAAAACTGCTCGCCCCATTAAATTTTTTTACCAATATGTGTTTGACGCGTCAATATTATAAACATAATAAAGGGTTTTGCAATATGTACTCGACAACTTTGAATTTAATTTGTTAACGCTCTATTTCACTGATCGTCTAACTGTTACTTTCCTTTTTTTCAGTAAACTCAACATTTTCATCATGGTAAAGTACACGAACGAACAACGTATGCAAATTTTAAAAATGTAAGATTCGAAGTCGGTGACCGCAACTTTAAGAGCGTTAACTCCAATTTTCGGTCGTTATTCTCGCCCTAGTAGACAAGCAATAACAAGTTTAGTGCAAAAATTTGAGTCTTCATATTCATTGTGTGATGCTGCCGTGCCAGTGAGACAACGGGTTGGTCGAAGTGACGAAAATATCTCTGCCGTTCAGGCTTCCGTAGCAAACGATCCAAATCAGTCGATTTTGTGGTGATCTCAAGAACTGGGCATCGCCAAGACCACTTTATGGCGAATTTTGCGTAAAGATCTTGGTTTACACCCATACGAGATCAAGCTGACTCAAGAATTGAAGCCGATGGACCATTTGATGTGATGAGTTTTATTTAAAAAAAAGTTGTCAAGCCCTTATTGGAAAACCATATATGCATTGCAAGTGCAGGAATTTCAACAATTATAAATTTTCCTAAAAGTGTCAAATCAATAAGGAACATTTTAGTCTTATTTAATGTTTTTAACAAAAAAAAGTACAAAAAGAAGTACACAGGTAAAAAAAAGTACATTTGCGTACTTCTTTGGGAGTTATGCAGAAAGCAGTACAATCAGTAAAAAAAAGTACGCGTACTGCTGAAAACAGTACGTCTGGCAAGCCTATTTTTATACCTTCGGACAATGTCACCGACTGTATTAGGTTTCATATTTAACATTTCGGCAATATACTTATATTTTTCGCCTTTTTTGTGATGGAACATTACTAATTTTCTTTGTTCCAACGAAGTATTTTTGCCTTTACGCCGCATTGCGACTTATGTAAAACGATGTTGACAATGGCAATGCTTATTCAGCTTAATTTATTTGCCTGACCTTGGTTGCAAATAATTTATGAGAACTTGCAGATTTGTACACCGAAAAAATATCATAGTTGTGTAGTTAAGGAATTTTATGGTTAAATTTTAATAAATTTGAAGTAATTATTATAGTAAATATCAACTATAGATTTAATGAACTTCACCAATTTTTTGGTTACCCTGTAAATTTTTAAAATGTCAAATTGTTTTCGGAAAAAACGACGAGGAACAAACCTATTAATATATAAATGAATTCTATTTTATGTAAATAAAGTGTTAAACATTTATTTATGTATTGTATTTATTGTTAGAAATTATTGTAAATCTTTGAGACGTGTGGGTTATGTGAACGATTTTTATTTTGAAATATGTACTTGTATTTCACTATAAGAAAAGTTTTTTAACATCAACTAGCTAATATTTGTCATTAATTATACAATAGTTGAATTAAAGATATTTAAAAATCTTAGTTATCATCAACTAAATTAATTCAACTATACATTAGTTAGGGGTATTTTACCTATAAGATAGTTGAAATATTTGTTACAATCAACTAAGAATTTTTTAGGGTGTAGGGTTGTATTTTATGGTAAAACAAAAAAAAACCGAATAATAATGAAGCGTGTATTTTTGTAGTATGTCGTTATTTGCTTTGTTTAAAAATAAACTCGTTCGATATTAATAAAAAGAAACTGGGCGAGATAAGCTCTAATTGTATATATTTAAGTGAAAAATATACACATCACTATATTTATTTATATTCATTGAAAATTTTTGGATTTTAAAAACTCATACCCATAAATAGTACCCATTACGGGTAAAAACCCGAGGTCCAACTTTGGCTTAGTTCCTCTAGTTTCTTCGAAAATTTCAAAGAAATAAGAAAATATGTATTGTTCTTTCATGGTTTTTTCATCTCTCTGTATAAATCTGTTGAATGAATCGTCCCGAATTGAAAAGTAGAATTAAAGACCTCGCTGATAGACTAAATTTTGGGCACATGACCCGGCTAAAAATTGTTCAACCCCGAAAAATTTAACGAGCGCCATTAAAGATTTCTGCCATAAACTGTCGTACCGATAATTACAAAACATACCAATTCGGAAACTTCATTATTTTCGAAACTGAAGTTATATAGTCCGTTCCGATTCTAGATTTCAGCTTATCCCGCTTAAACGCATTTTTAGAGATTTATATCCCATACTATTTGATATAAGATATAATGACTCGGTGGTGATTTTTGTTAAAAAAAATATTTTAAGACTAGGATTCTTACTTGTCGGACAAAACATTTATACCGGTATCACGCAGTCGAACGAAAAATTAAAAAATAGCGGCAGTAAATTTTCAGAAATTAAAAATAAAATCTATGGAAAGAATTTAGTGTTATCCAAAAAGACTAACAAGACAAGAATTCCTTTAATATTTTAGCAAATCTTAAATTTTTTAAAAGATTTGTTATATAGTTAGGGCTATATGCATTATAAACGGATTATAAGGTTTTCAAATTATTATGCATAAGCACTTTAGGCTCAAATGCATAATTTTTTATTAATTTTCCATTAAGGAATACAATTGCTCAAGTGTTAATTTTCCTCATTAAACGTTTATTAAAAAATGTCATGCATAATCGTTAAATAACAGTTTGTTAATTTCTCGTTTCATTCTGGCAACACCCTTATATAATGTGTCTCCACTTTCAAATAAAGTTAGTAAACGATTGACTCGTTAATCATAGGTGAGTAATGTTGTTTTGAAGATTTTATCAATAAAATAATTTATTTTTTTTTTATTTATTTCATTTCAATTTCATACATTTCATAGTTTTGAACCTTGCAAATTCTTATATTAATTGTTGCAATAGTGTTCATACGCTTTCATTTAACCCTAGACGCACTTTCTTCGTCGTATCGACGAACACCGCTTATTCTTTCTCATTTAATTTGTTCGTTATTCATTGCTGTGAGTTAATTTTTCGTAAAGCTCTAGCCGTTGCCAAGCTACTGAAATGTGCACACGCGCAGTCTCGTTAGATGTATGCAAGTGTGTTTTTTTAACCCTATTCTTATTTTTATACCTCAAAGTCCTTTCTTCGTCGAATCGACGAATTGCATGTTTGATCTTGCCCCAAACGCTCCCAATGAAAAAAAGTTTAAAATTTAGATTTTATTAGAAAAACAATTTAGTTTTATTCATATAAAACTTAAAGTTTGCTTACTTTAGTACATCTAAAAAACAAAAAAATCAACTTCAAATTTGATATCTTTTTATTTTGTGTGATTATTTTTGACTGTTTTAAAAAAAATTAAAAAAAAAACTTGAAATTGATTTTTTTGTTTTTTAGTTTTAAGCTGTACTAAAGTCATTGGCGGACTTAGGCCTAGACTGATTTTTGCCCACCCCACAATTTTTAAAAAAATCTACCTAAAATTCTTTTATCTATGATTTTGATGGCGTAAAATATCACAATATTACTTTTTTTTAATATCAATCCTGAGTTTTTGGTTTGGGAACTACTGGTTTCCTAGGCAGATAATTTGTTGAAATCTAAGGTTTTAAACATTTCTTAAATAAGAAATATTTAAGAAACAAATCTATCTTAGTTCTGATTATAAAATTGACTATAAGAGTTTTTCTTTAAAAAAAATTATTAGAACCGCAAAGTTGTTCAACAATAGAAAAATAACGCAGAATCTTTTTGGTGAGTTAAATATCTTAGATTTCATAGTTTTCTAAACGAATAATTAGTTTATATCTAACAAGGAAGTTACATCAAACTAAACACTACTATGTTATTTCAATGAAATTTCAATATTTTGTAGAAACAGAAATTGTAAGATGAACATCTCACTATTTTTGTCCACCTCGGTAATTTAAGTGGGCAGAATATGGGGTTAGATAGGGTTCGTCCGAGGTGGACGAATTAGACAGGTTGATCTTAGATTTATTTTCTCTATTAAATATATAAATTTCATAATAATCTGAGAATATAGCTTGGAATACAATCCTTGTACCAGGTTTTCTTCAAAAAAATAAATGCACTATTCAGAGTTTTGTACAAAAACATGGCGATTTTGATAGGATAAGCTACCAGGATTATTTAATTTTGAAAATTATGAAAATTCTATTAGATGGCAGGAATCATTTTTAAGATTTTTTGTTGTGTGAAAAAATTGTAAGCATAATGCCGAAAGTGTTTTTTAGGATTAAGAGTGTGAGAATGGGCAAATAAACAGCAGAAAATTAATGGGTCGCTTGCCCACCCCAGAAAAATGGTCTAGGTACGCCAATGACTAAAGTAAGCAAACTTTTTGTTTTATACGAATAAAAACTAAATTGTTTTTCTAATAAAATCTAAATATTAAACTTTTTTTAATTAGGAGCGACTGGGGCAAGATCAAACATGCAATTCGTCGATTCGACGAAGAAAGTATTTTGAGGTATAAAAATAAGAAAGTGCCTCTAGGGTTAATAAATCAAAAGATGATAAAAATAATTTTAATACTTGTCTTGGATATATAATAGTGAAAAATAAATTTTTAAAGACAGTTTAATGCTACAAATACTGAAAGTATTCGAATGACGAATATGTTTTGATTATATCAATATCACTATTTTGTTTAATTTATTTTTTTTTTATTTGTACAGCAATTTCAAAAAATTTAATGAAAAAAGATTTAAATGGTGCAATTGTTCCAGAGTTTTTAAATTTTTTGGCTACAAAAGGTTAGATTATACTTATTCTTTATGCATTTGGCTGTTAGTGAATAGAAGCCAATGAATACTATGGAACCCGATCATTAACTAAATTTTTTAAAATGTACTTATTTCACTTTCAAAATAAGTAGTTCATTTGGTCACAAGTAGCATATAATTTTTACGCTACCAAAATAAGATAGCGCTACCTCAATATATTGACTGACAATTAGCGTTATCGTTATCCAGATTGTTGAGTAGCAATTAAGTGTTTGTTGAACGCAACTACCCAGGTAGAAATTATCGACGTTGTAACAAAAATTGTACTGGGAGAGCACTGTTTTTACGAAATTCTGGTACTACTTAAAACGTTCTTTGCCAGTACTGTTGTCTGAAAATGAACAAGCTCTTTTTAATTTATTATAATTAACAATATTATAAATTCTATGTATTTTTGCATCTATTACACAATTATTTATGCAAGAGGGACATATCCATTTTTTTCTTGTGAAGTTTCAAAAGAATACACTAAAAATCTGTGATGTATACTAAAAGGGCAGTAAAGTACTAGCAAACTACTAAATTTCCCAGTCAGAAATCGCCAGTGGTACAAAAAATCAAGCACTGGCATACCACTGGGTAACCATGGTATTAAAAATAAATGACTGGCAGAACACTCATTTGGGACGCTTTGCCAGCGTTTGCGAAAAGCGTTTTACCAGTATTTTTTTTACAAAAATTTCGGTGGTTTATAAAAAAACCACTGGCAAAGAATTGGCTTAGAGTGATATGCCAAGGTTTGCAACCAGTGGTTATCCAGTGATACCTAGCCAATGCTACCAGGCGTACAAAAATCAATTCACTGGAAAACCAATGATTTTATAAAAATGCTGCCGCTTCGTTAAAAAATGTTTGTAGTCGGAAGGTTCTGAGTTCAAATCCGGTTGCAAGCAAAAAAATTTTTTGGGATTTTTTTTAATTTAAAATTTTTTTTGTTTTATAAAATCAATTTTTTTGTTTGTGGGAAAGCTCCTTCAAGACCAACTTTTTTTGTCATCCAAACACTGGCATACTAGTTACTAAAAATTGTTTGCCAGTACTAGCATTTTGGCACAGCCAGTAGTTGTCCAGCTATTATCACTCATTTATGTGTTTAGCCATTAAATATTATATGTCTCGTTAGCTCAGTGGGTAGAGCAATCGTCTGCCAATCTGACGGCCTGGGTTCAAATCACGGCAGGGTCAAAAAAATACATATGAACTTTTTTTTAATTTTATTTTGTAAAATATATTTCCAGACCACCTATTTATTGGTTTTGCCAGCGTTTTGCCAACGTTTAAAAATTTTGTTCCTCCAGTGCTTTTCCGGCGCTTTTTGAACAGACGGTCCTTTTGTCTAATGATGTTATCATTTTGGGGATGGGAAAGCACTTTTTGCCAATACTTGTACCACCTGTTAAAGTGCTTTGCCACCGCTTTCCCGTTTGTATTTTTCTGACTGTGTTGTTATTAAATGTACTGGGATAATACCAAAAAAAAAAAAATCTTAAGCCTGCGCTAACGTTGTGAAATATTTACGGCCAAGCGTTTATTGTGAAAGTTGAAAATCCGACGCATTGCCAGTACATGTACTACCGTCTCCAACACCGGTCCGACATTGTGCCGTTTGTATTTTTCTATCTGGGTATGTTTATTGTCATCTTGTTCCACTGCAGATGTTGTTTAAATTTTAGAATTAGAATTGTCCAGAATTGCAAGCAAATAAATGTGGGAACAAATTAAAAAACCGCTGCAAAATCAGATAATTTTTATTTAGCAAATCTATGCTATTTTTGAAAAATATTTTAGAATTTTAGATTAAAAGTGTTCATATTGAAATTCTAATTAAATTTATATCTAGAAAAAATGTAAAAATCCGTTCAAGTACATCATAATTTTTATTTATAGCGAAATTGCCAATTTTTCTTTAAAATATGTATTTTGAAATGTACAAAGCTTACAGGAAAAATAATGAAAAAATATGATAATTTTTGGGTAAAACTTCTGTTCTAAAACTGTAACGAATCTCAATTTTTTGGAAAAATTTCTGTGAAATACATAATAAATATTTTAAAATCTGAAATTTTTGTTGGTATTTTTTTTTTGTTTAAAGCAACTACTTTAGGATATGGCAAATTTCGATGACGTTATAAACATTTTAGTAAATATGTGGAATCGAACAAGCATGAAATGATTTAAAAAGGATGCACAGAAAAAACAGTAGGCACCAACAATGGGATTTTGTGGAAGCAATCACATTTTCTTTTAAATTGAAATTTTGTTTCCAACTATTTTTCTGTTTGAAATATTTGTAACTCGTTTGTAAATTGTTATCTTTCATATAAAAATTGTTTGAAAATAAAAATTCAAAGTTACAAAAAACATAAGAAATTTTTTTGGATTTACAAATTTCTTTGTTGGTGCCTTTTTAAAAAGTTTTTTTTTGTATTTACAAATTTGGTATGAGAAAGGTGTTTAAAAAATTAATTAGAATTTTGTAAATTCTTTCTGTGTAATTTTTAAAATGCTTATTAAGGTTTGTATTCAAAAAAATGTTGTGAATTTTATTACAGTTTAATAAAACAAATTAACCTGCAAAACAATAACAAAAATCGTTCAATTAGTCTCTAATAAGACAAAAAGTTTTTTGTGAATAACCATGTAAGTTTTTATGGTCCTTATAACTCAAGTAGTGTTATTTTGACGATTTTTAAATATTTTTTTGACGATTTTTCAAAAACTATGACGATTTTGACGATATTTTCCAGATTTTTTGACGATTTATGCCTAAGAAACCTGGCAACACTGTTTATATGGTGTGAAAACTGCTAAGAGGTTTTTCAATGATCTTGCGTAATGTGAGGCTTTTTTATTTTAAAAATATGGGTCGTGGATTAAAAATTTAAGGTCCACGACTCGGAAGGGGGATTCCGTGGTACATTTTCGACTTATAATTCGGCATTAGGAGACTAAAATACTTTAAAATATTTTAGTAGAAGTTTGTGAACACCTATACTGAGATATATATGAGTAACATTTTTACTCGGGTATGTTTTATTAAATGACGTATCCACGCACATGTTTTTAACTTTTGTTTAATGGGCGACTTGAAACCCACTAAAGAATTCTTTTGTTTTAATTACAGTTTGTTTTTATCTTATGCATGACCGACGAAAAGTATTTAAGAACAAGCTGTATATAAATAAAGAGTTGACGCGAATAAAGGCCTACATACCACATTTTGGGAATCGCATGTTTTTACATAATAGTGTAGTGCTAGTACAGATACAACATATGTTTGTGTACAATTTGTCATATTTTTTTAGTTTTATTTAGAAAAAAATACTTCGGAAAGTACAAATTTTACTGCTATTTCCTTGTTGTTAAATATTTTCTTAAAATTAACTGCGTAGAGGTTTTTCTTTTTTTTAGCAAATTTAGTAAAATACCATAATAAAAGATCGTTTTTTTGATGAACTGCAAATAAAATACCATAAATGATGTTTCAATTTGCAATAATTCATAAGGGGCCTATAGACGATCAAGCATGCTGTACAGATTGGCTTGACGGTTCCGTGTATTTGTTTTTGTAATTTTCATCAAACAAGGCATTACACGATCAAATGCTGTACAAGGTGTACAGCAGACCACCCATGAAATGTATGCGATTTTCAAAAGTGCTTTTTTTGTTCGCTCCACCGGCAGTTTCCGATAGCTTGGGCATAAATAATAATATGTGTGCAAAAATTGGATCTCTCCGGGGCATACAAGCCAGTCAGTTTGAACTTTTGACCCTAAAAATTACCTAAAAACACTTCAAAGCTTTTTTGCGCCATAACTTCTAAATTTGACGGAAAAAGTCAAAATTTGTGTGATGACTTCATTTTAAACGACCTTCGTTAAAATTTCGACAGAGACAATTAAGATTGGTTTTCATTATTTTGTGTATATCTAGTTTTCATAAAGTAATTATATTTTTAACAAATATCGGTTATTCCGTGACAAATTGACCAAAATTTGACTTTGAAGTATCGGTTTATTATACATATATGTTGTATGGAAACCCTTAGTAACAAGATTTGGATATGCTACAACCCCGAATTTGGTGATGTTTGAAAAAAATGCATAAGCAAAACATGGGGAATGTGAGGTGGGGACAAATGGCTCCTCATCGGGGTCAAAGGTGGTGGTGAAGGGTTAAAAATCCACAAAAAGCCCCACAATTTCCCCGGGGTCGCGGTAAAATGTAAGACCGACCCCCATTGATTCGTCTTGTTCAGCATTTTTTCCGAACATACCTATCCCCTATCTCCAATCTGTAAGAGGGCTACCATACAAACGACATTTTTATTAAATTTACTCTCACCGCTTTAGCTGTCCTAAGAGTGACCCTAGAGAAGCCAAATATATGACTGACCCCAATATTTTTTAAGTTTCAACATTTTCTGGGAACATTTCTATCCTCTATCTTTAACCTTTAAGGCGGTCCCCATACAATTTTTTTATTTTTTTATAATTTGTTTTTTTATGAAATCAGCTCTTATTGGTCCCATGGTGCCTCGTAGTGGGGTGGAATGTAAGATCGACCCCCATTAAATTTTCCCCTCAAATATTTTTTCCGACATACCTAGCCCCTTTCTCTAATCCGTAAGAGGGCTGCCATACAAATATGACATTTTTATAAAATTTCATCCCACCGCTCTAATAGTCCCAAGGGTCAAATGTATGACTGACCTCCAATATTTTTTGAACCACAATATTTTTTCGGAATATATCTACCCTCTATCTTCAACGCTTAAAGCGGTCCCCATACAAATTTTTTATATTTTTATAATTTTTTTTTTTTATGAAATCAGCTCTTAGCGCCTCATGGAGCCTCCAGACGGGTGGTATGTAAGAACGACCCCAATTAATTTTCCTTCTCATTATTGTTTCCGAACATACCTACCCTCTGTCTCTACTGCATAAGGGCTCTCCCATACAAAAATTACATTTTTTAAAATTTGATCCCACCGCTCTTACTGTCCCAAGGGTGCCCATTGAGGACTCAAATGTATAACTGGCCTCCAATTTTTTTTCAACCCCAACATTTTTTCGGAACATATCTACCCTTTATTTTCAACCCTTAAGGTAGTTCGCATAAAAATTTTTTAGTTTTTATAAATTTTTTAATGAAATCGAGGAGGGATTTTTTTGCTAGGCCTTGTTAAAGTGCCACGCCATCGCTTTTCCGTTTGTGTTTTTCTAGCTGGGTATTTACTCCATTGATAAACCAAGAAATATAGAGAATTAATCGAATATGCTGCTATATAGCACTACATTTGCTTGTGCACAACGTATAATAAATAGGTACACTCATAAAAAAAGTTAGTACAAAAGTCTGTTAAACGCGTTCTAATTCAGTTGAACTAATTTTTCCTGTTGTTTTCGTTTAAATCCGTTGTTTAGCTAAAGTTGTTAGTTATCCAATGTTACCACAAAAACATATTTCTGCTGTACTTGAACTAATTTTTCCTCCTGATATTTAGCAATTTTTTTATAAATGATTTTAACAATGTTATCAGCTAATATAGATAAATTTATTGGCAACTTTTTTAATATTTGTGTTTTCAAAAGAAAACGATAGGGGCGCTAGTGTATAGTAATTGATGGTTCTTGATGGTGAAGTGTGTATTTGTGAGTTTGCCGACCAATACAAATTAGAAAATTTCTAGTAAGTGTATTTTACGCTTACCAATACAAATAAAAATAATATGTCGCATGTTAGGAAAGTTCTAGTAAATAAAATAATATGATACGAGCATGTTTTCTCTTGTCTCTGTTAGTCAGCAAAGGAACGCAAAAGAAAACGGAGGTATGCTGGACATTAACAATTCGCAGTTAAAATTGTGTTTAAAAAATAAAATAATAGAGGTTTGTTTTATAATATAAACTATATTTATTTAAGGGAATACTATTAAATATGTTACTTTTTTCTTTTATTTCAGCCTTTTACATTTTCATCTAAATTCGACCCACAGGTAGACGAAAAAAAGGAACCAAATAATACAACTCCAGCGGAAGTTTAACATATTGGCAAGAAGAAAAAATAAAAGTGATATATAGTGCAAATAGTGTTTTTGGATTGTGTAATTTATTCGAAAATAAAATTAACAATATTTACATTAATTTGTTTTTATTCAATTAATAACAAAAAGTGATTGTAGCAGCATGTTTTGCAGATTTCAACTGACCCACTTTCATTTCTATTAAACGAAAATTCTTCTAAATTTTTGAATGTTAATTGAATTTTTTACCTGTTTATAACCAACTAAAATTTAGCAGAAAACATGTGCTGATTTCAGCTGATTAATTTTCATTTCCATTAAACAACATTTCTTATAAATTATTGTATTTGAACTAACTTTTTTACCTAAAATTTAGGTCAACTAAATTTAGCAGACCATGATTCTCAACATCATTGAAATTTCTGCTGGCGCAAATTCAGGTACTATTTCCTGTTATTTTAGCAGAATTTTTAACTATTTGTACGTCATTTTTTTATGAGTGTACTTAAGTCCCATTTTGGTCTTTCTTTCGTGGAATAAGAGATCTATGTTGCAAATGTAATTGGTTTTTAAAAACAACATATCTTACTCTACAAAAAAATGATAACCGATCCTTACTGCCTCTGTCCAAATTTTAACGAGGGCTGTTTAAAATGAAGTCTTAACCTAAATTTTGCTTTTATCCGCTTAAAACGGCACGAGAAGTAATAGTTAGACCAAAGATTAGTATGAAGAGAGTGTTTGTCTTCTTATTCCGCATAAAAACACTTTAATGGTATTTTTTCGGAAAACCGCAAATTTAGGAGTCATGGCGCAAAAAAGCTTTGAACTGTTTTTAGTTAATTATTAGGGTTAAAAGTCCAAACTGACTGGCCTATATGCGCCCGAGAGATGCATTTTTTGTAAACATATTCTTTTTTATGCCCTAGCTATCGGAAACTGCCAGTAGAGCGAACAAAAAAATACTTTTGCAAATTTGGGTGGTCTAGTGTACAGCATGCTTGACCGTCTATAGGCCGTAATACTACTTACGTGCTACTTGTATTCAAAGTGGAAAAAACAAACATGAAAAGATACTTACAGAGTAATTAGTTGTTAACTTTTTATTTAAAGGCAAAAAAAATAGTGGACTTTTATCCTTTCATTTATTATAAAAGCAAAGAGGGTAAAGGCTAAAGAGTTCCCGTACGAAAAAACTACAATCTTTGGTTCCCTTAAAGTTCATATGGATTGTGATCCTGTTAATTCCCGTGAAGAATAAGAGAAACAAAAGGAAAACCGAAAAAGTTAACAGTGCACTGTTTTTATTGTTTCTTATAATTATTGATTAAAGCGGTAGCAAAAACAACTTTAAGAATGAAATAAATAATAAATAATCAATTTTAATTATTTATTGTTTTTAATATTGTTTTTTGCTTGTAAAACCGTTTTTATTAAATTTATTGCCTTCGCGACGTCCTTCCTTTTCTCTCGTTCGCTGCTAAATTTCTTCAAATTCTTTGTGTTTTTCTTCTTATTCGAGTGTGAAATTTATTACGAAACTACGGTCTCCTAAAACACCTTAATGGATACTCCCTGATAAAAATAGATCCTTGATGTCTTTGTAATATTTCCATTTCAAAAATATCTTACTCTGCTTATGCTTGCTAAGTGTCATCGAAATCGGATAACAAATTGCATATTAAATAACAAATTTCTAAATATACTTCCAAAAATATTGAGTCCAGTAGGACATTTTTCGATTTTTGATTAAATTTACGTGTAAGTTTTTGCAACTTATACTCAGTTTTTCTCAACATAAATACCCAGATAGAAAAATATAAACGGCACAATGTCGGCCCGGTATTTGAGACGGTAGTACATGTACTGGCAATGCGTCGGATTTTCAACTCTCACTGTACTGGCATGTTGTTTTAATTTCATCAAATAATATTGTTTATAACTGCAATAAATGCGCTAAAGGATCTAATAATTTAATTGCTATGATAACAATTTTGTCAAATGAAGTAAGAGAATTAAAAAAGTTATTCAATGCCTGTATATACAACAACAATGCAGTTGAGAGTGCTTCTTTTAAAAATAAAAACATACATGCTGAGTCAAGCTTAAATTCAAAAAATAATGATTTACAACTAAAAGGTCGTTCAACTCTGAGTGATTCCTTTTCTTCAAGTTCTGCTAATTATGCTTTTCGTAAAAATGTTGTTAATACTACTGAACCAAGTAATAATAAGGGTACTCACGATGGGTATTGCAAACGATGCAAACGTTGCAAATGATTGCAAAAAAACAACGATTGCATCAACACAACAACAAAATGTATGTATTTGCAATTTGCTTTATTTTCTTCATTTGCAATAAAAAAACCTTTAGCAAAAATCGCTTTGCATATAAGCTAAGTTGCAAATAAAACAAAACATCTGTTTTTAACATATCAGCCGCCATATTATGATTTATAAAATAAGATATTAAATAAAAAAATTGTTTGTGATTTTTTATTAACATAAAATTTTTTTTATTTATTATTTTATTATTATTTTTATGATTCACAAATTTTCTCAAAAATACGATTTATTTTTACTTTTGACGTAAACAAAATCACTGTTGCCAATTTAGCTATTTTCTCGTCAAATCTAGCGATATTTTACCATTTTCAGCTATTTTCCAGTGATTTTTTAGTTTGATTTAGCGATATTTTTAGGAAAAAAGTTAGCAGCACTGAACAAAATAGCTCATAAAGCAAATATGCAATTGATCTTAAAAAAGACGCTCACGATATGTTACAATTTGCATAGCAAATTAGCAAATTGCAAATATGCACATGTACCATCGTGAATACCCTTAATGTTTTAAATTCTAATATGCGAATACGTAGAGCTAGTCTTTGTCTTTACATGATGATGATGATATTCATAATGATGTTATTGCCGCTACTGAGCCAAATGCCGTTTTAAATTCTAAACGAAGAGCTAGCATTTGTTGTTCTCAAAACTCTGACAATACTGTTAGCTCAGCTTCAACTGCGTACTCTCAAGTAGAAAGTAATATCCCAGTTAACAATACTGGATGGACTAAAGTTAACTACAAAAAAAAGAAACGTAAGCATGTGGTGTTTGGAGATAATAATTCCAAAGACTTAGAAGTTATCGCTAATCAAAAATGGGTGCATATTTCCTCATTTAAGCAAATCCTGAGTTATGTTGCAAAATGTGCTAATATTTCCAAAACCCATCTAAAATGTTTTAAATTGGTTAGAAAGGAAATTGAGCAGAACACATTGGGGAGTGTTTCTTTTAAAATTGGGATCTCCGCTGAATTATATGATAATCTATTTGAGCCTTCCTTGTGGCCTACTAATGTAAAAGTGCGTCCGTTCTTGTTCTTTCAAAAGCCTATATCTTAAAACATGTATAATATTAATTAATATTTATAATTATTTTATAGTTTAATCATAGTCTGTAAGGAAATGATGTTCCATAGACTGAATAAAGAATAATAATAATAATAATAATAATAAATGATAACACCAATAAACGCTTGGCCGTAGTTATTTCCCAACGTTGGTGCAGGCTTGGAATTTTATTTTTCTACCCTACACCACTATGTGGTCAGGGTATTATAAGTTTGTGCTGATGTTTGTAACACCAAAAAATATTGGTCCTAGACCCACCTTATAGAATACCGATCGGCTCATAATTTTTTTTATTTCGATCCAACGATGTCCGTCTGTCCGTCCGTCCGTCCGTCTGTCTGTCTGTCTGTCTGTCTGTCTGTCTGTCTGTCTGTCCATGCATTCTTGTGCGTACTCTACAGGTCGCAAATATTAAGATATTTTGATGAAACTTGGTACACCGACTTATGTCGGCCCAAGGACAAAGCCTATTGATTTTGGTTAAAATCGGTCCATGTTTAGACCTAGTGCCCATATAAGGGTCCTACCAAAATTATACTGTTTATACGCTGCAGGTCGTAAATATTAAGATATTTTGATGAAATTTGGTACACAGACCTACGTTGACCCAATAACGCAGCCTATTGATTTTGGTGAACATCGGTCCATGTTTAGACCTAGTGCCCATATAAGGGTCCTACCAAAATTATATTGTTTATACGCTGCAGGTCGCAAATATTAAGATACATTGATGAAGTTTGCCACACAGACCTATCTTGGCTCAATAACGCAGCCTATTGATTTTGGTGAACATCGGTCCATGTTTAGACCTAGTGCCCATATAAGGGCCCTACCAAAATTATATTGTTTATACGCTGCAGGTCGCAAATATTAAGATATTTTGATGAAATTTGGTGCACCGACCTATGTCAGCCCAAGGACGAAGCCTATTGATTTTGGTTAACACCGGTCCATGTTTAGACCTAGTGCCGATATAAGGGTCCCCCAAAATTATATTGTTTATACGCTGAAGGTCGCAAATATCAAGATACATTGATCAAATTTGCTACACAGACCTATCTTAGCTCAATAACGCAGCCTATTGATTTTGGTGAACAGCGCTCCATGTTTAGACCTAGTGCCCATATGAGGGCCCTACCAAAATTATATTGTTTATACGCTGCAGGTCGCAAATATTAAGATATTTTGATGAAATTTGGTACAACGACCTATATCAGCCCAAGGACGAAGCCTATTGATTTGGGTTAACAGCGGTCCATGTTTAGACCTAGTGCCGATATAAGGGTCCCCCCAAAATTATATTGTTTATACGCTGCAGGTCGCAAATATTAAGACATTTTAATGAAATTTGGTGCGCTGACTCACATTATAGAAAATTTTGACACGAGCCCCTTTTTAACCCATTCGAATTTCGGATCCAAACATTAGTTGGCTTTTACCCAGACTGGTGTAGGGTATTATTTGTCGGCATATCCGATTTTAACCTTTTTACTCGTTTTGGTGTTACCCCAGTACATTTAATAATAAATTTAGTAGTTTGCTACAACTTTACTGTCCTCTTAGTGCACATCACGGATTTTTAATGTGTTCTTTCGAAACTTCACAAGAAAAGAATGGCGATGTCTCTCTTACATAAATAATTGTGTAATATCCCAGTGTAGAAAATCATTACCATACAACAACAACTTATGGTTATGTAACTATATACTTGGTAATGGTAACTACCCAGGTAGAAAAATACAAACGGCACAATGTCGACCCGGTGTTGGAGACGATGGTATATGTACTGGCAATGCGTCGGATTTTCAACTTTCACTATACTGGAATGTTGTCGAAATGATAACACCAATAAACGCTTGGCCGTAGTTATTTCCCAACGTTGGCACAGGCTTGGGATTTTATTTTTTTGGTATTATCCCAGTACATTCAATAACAAATTTAGTAGTTTGCTAGTACTTTGCTGTCCTTTTAGTGTACATCACAGATTTTTAATGTATTCTTTCGAAACTTCACAAGAAAAGAATGGCTATGTCTCTCTTACATAAGTAATTGTGTAATAGATGCAAAAATACATAAAATTTATTAAACTGTTAATTTTAATAAATTAAAAAAACTCGTTTATTTTCAGAAAACAGTACTGGGAAACCACGTTTTAAGTAGTGCCGTCATTTCGTAAAAAACAGTGCTATCCCAGTACAATTTTTGTTGCAACGTCGGCAATTTCTACCTGGGTAGTTGCTTTTGTTATTACATTTCTTATTACCTTTATATGGGGATGTAGCGAAAAATAATGAGTTATGCTTACCCGCCAGCATACGAAAAATCAAAAAAATATATCGTTACTTATGTGCTTACCAGTACTGACAAAAATAGATTTTCAAAAAAATAAATTATATAAAAAAAATATTTTTATTGTATTTTTTTAAATAAAATTTGCTGGTGCGGGAATCTAACCTAGGTCTACAGATTGCCAGTCAATAGCTCTACCATCTGAGCTATATCGACATGTAATATTTAATAGATAAAAACATAATTGACCTGCTGCACACAAGTAAGCTTACTCCCCAACATACAAAAAATGAAAAAATATGTGGTTACATATATCCCTACCAGTGTTTAAAAAATATTGAGTCTAAAAATAGATTTCAAAAAATTTAAAAAAAAATCTAGAAAATTATTTTCTATTTGAAATAATAATAAAAATAAGTCATTATCAGTAACTCATGATATATTTTAAAATAATGCAGAAGGTAAATGGGTATCATTACTGGTAGTCCAAAAAATAATGATATGTCATTACCGTTTCTACACTGGGTTATGTAAAATTTCTAAAATTGTTAATTTTAATAAATTAAAAAACGCTCGTTAATTTCTAGGAAACAGTACTGGCAAATTTTGTTGTAACGTCGGCAATTTATACCTGGGTAGCTTTGCATAGTGATAGACTATTCCAGTTCTATGAAAGCGTTGAAAAGAATGTATAAAAATCAGGGATGGCATCGTTATCGATTCAAAACCCTTTCAACTGACTACCTAACCTTAAAACACCGTTACCGAAATAAACGGAATACCGTTATTCTTGAAATACCGTTACCGAAATGAGCGAAATAGCGATACCCTTAAAATATGGTTACCGAAATAAAATACCGTTAACTGTAAAATTCCGTTACCGTTATTTGAATTCTCTGCTTTTGGTAATTTCAAGTGGTCACTGAGTGTTATAATAATTGAGTTGATTTACGTTGCATTTACAGCTGCACCCAAATCCCGAGATTTCCACTAAAATTGAGATTAAAAAGAAAATTTCATGTGAAATCCCGAGATTCACCATACAAAATAAATCCCATATATTTGCGAGATTTCTAACAAGAAATATCATGAAAATCTCACAAATATGGAGACATTTACATAACACAAAACTGCGTTTCGCTTAATTTGTAGAGTTTTTACATGCAAAAGTGGCAACGCTGGTCAACAGCTGATTTAAAAAATAACACAAAATAATGAAATAAAAGAATTATTAAAAATATAATAAAGATGATTTAAACGCAATGGAAATGTACTAATGAGTATAAAAAGTGTTACGTTGTTCTAACTTTTGCTTCCCGCGAAACATAACTATAAAGAAAGCATTGGAAAGTGCATGTCTTCCTTCCACCAAAATATTGAAAAATCTGGAATCAGGACGATAAACTAGTCCTTACAATAAAACAAATTTACTAACATAATTAGCATTCGATCTTTACATAAAATAGTGTAATTGTACTCCGCCAATGAATAAAATGGTTTTTATACCCTACACCACTATGTGGTTAGGGTATAACAAGTTTGTGCTGATGTCTGTAACACCAAATATTATTGGACCTAGACCTAGCTTATAGTATACCGATCGATTCAGAATTCATGTGTTATTTCGATTTAACGATGTCCGCCCGTCTGACTGTCTGTCCATGCATTCTTGTGCGCACTCTACTGGTAGCAAATATTAAGATATTTTGATAAAATTTGGTACACCGACCTATGTCGCCCCAAGGACGAACCTTATTGATTTTGTTTAAAATCGGTACATGTTTAGACCTAGTGCCCATATAAGGCTCCCCCCAATGGCCATATGGGCTATATTTACGATTTTCTCTTCTTTCATCATTTTATAGAAAATTTTGACACAAGTCCCATTTTAACCCATTCAAATCTCGGATCCAAACATTAGTTGGCTTTTAACCAGACTGGTGTAGGGTATTGTATAGTCGGCATGCCCGACTTTAACTTTTTTACTCATTAGAAATATTTTTAATTTGAGGTTATCTTTTTATGGTACTTTGTTTACAAAAAAAAAATGCGGTTGTCAAATCGAAATCGCGCTACTGTCATAAAGTGCAAATGTATAGCTCTTGCTATACAAATTGGTGGCTGTAATAACATTTTACCTGATATTTTGATGGAAAATCAGCAGGAACCAAAATATTTATTTGAACAGTTAACTATCGGTCAATCTACTCGCACAGGCAATCTGGTAATGCCTTGTTTAAACTATTTATCGTCCTCAAGAATGTTCTTTGTTAGTGCTGTGAAATTGTGGAATGTTTTACACAATCACATTAAAATCGATCGCCGTGTTTTGTTATTTAAAAAGGCAGTTTCTAATTATTTCAGTAATTAATTATTATATTTTTACTAGAATGTGTTTTTAATTTTGGGTTTAATCTATTCGAATTTTAGTTTGTTAACCATGTTATTTGAAGCCGATTTATATATATATATATATATATATATATATATATTTAAGTTATTATAACAATTGCAATTGTGTTAAATTATTAATTTAATTGTATTTAATATTGTTGATGTGTTTTAAGAAACCTTAAGTCTTATTTGCACTATATTAATAAATAAAAATAAAATTGAAAAAAAACGGTCAAGATTTCGGGTCGAGATTTCCACTGAAATCTTGGGATTTGAAGAAGATGTAAACGCAACATTATTTGTTTTGATTTCATTTTAGTTGGTTTTGGAAAAAAAATGTTCTTTGCCGAAATAATTGAAATACCGTTACCGAAATAACTGCAAAAGCGTTATCCTTAAAAAACCGATACCGAATAATTAAAATGGCGTTACCCTTAAACTACCGGTACCGAAATAACATAAAATATCGTTACCCCTAGCGATAACCGCATCGTTTCGGTTACCATCCATGGTAAAAATATAAATTTTTCAACATTTCTACATTTCTCTCATCTCCTGTTAAGTTTGCGTTTACACTTGCATTCAAATCCCTAGATTTCGATATTCACCACTCTGAAAAAACAATGAAGGAAAGCATATAACTGTTAAATTTCGAATAAAGCACATATAGTTAGCTCTAATAAATACAATTCCTAAAAATTTAACGTCTATAGGCTTTTCCTCATTGTTTTTTTACAGTGCTTGATATCAATGAAAGTGTAACCGCAACTTAAAATATAAATTATGGTCTGTTGGCCCTTATACGCGTCGGCTCAAGTCAAATGTAGTTTCTTTTTATTGTTTTAAACATTTGTATATGCAAATACGAAGTTCTAATGAACATATGATTTACAAAAAAATATAATGATGGACTTAACAGTTCGTATTATTTTAAGTAGTAAATTAGAATTTATCGTAAATTTGCCGACTTTCCATCGGTTTAACTTAAAAAAATGATGCTATTTTATAACGAGCTAACGTTAGCACTTAAACTGTGAATTCCTTCAATGTTTTAATTAAAAAATTTTAATAATTAAAAGGGCCAGTAAGCACACTAATGTTGCCAGATACCAAAAGTCAAGTAACTGGACAATTGGCCTATTTTTTAATCACTGGATTTATTTTGGGATTTATTTTATTTTGTTAAAAAATCCACATTTTGTTTTTTAATTTTTAAAATTTTATATTTTTATCCAAATCTAACACTTATTCCCTAATATAATATGAAAGAAAAAATTTAAATTTTGCGAAAATGAAATTTCTGGAAGAAAATTAAGCTAAATCCAAAACGGATTTATTTATTTTTTAAATCCATTTTGGATTTAGCTTATTTCAATTCCTGTGTTCACATTTTTAAAAAATTTAATGATTTTCTTGCACAATTTATTGGCGAATAAGTATTAGATTTTAATAAAAATTATAAATTTTGAAAACTAAAAACCAAAATATGGATTTTTTAACAAAATAAAATAAATCCAAAAATAAATCCGGTGATTAAAAACAGGCCTCATTTTTTTCAAAGAAAAAAACATATTCCGCCAAAAAAAGCGCGTGTTGGGTTTTTTTCTGTTAAGTTGCATATTTTCCCTTACACCTACTAGAAACTAAATTAAAATTATTATTAAAATTTTATAAATTTTTTTTTGCGAAAAAAAGATATTGCGATAAAAAAAAGCGCGTGCTTGATTTTTTTCTGTTAAGTTGCATTTTTATCTTACATCAACTAGATACTGAATTCAAATGCAGATTGCAGTAACTGAAAACTTTAAACAAAATTTGGTCCACAGCATCACGAAAAATATATGAAATTTGCAAAATTTCGAACTATATCCACGTTATCAAAAGAAAAGTTTTGGTATCCATATCAAAGGTTTAAAAGGCGTAATTCTTTCATTCACTTTTTAAAAATTAATGAAATTTGGGTTAAATTTCATTCCCTAATAGCATTCTTATGGAGTTAATTCGATAGCTTAATTCCCTATAGCTTTAAATTATATGAATTCATTCTATTTTGATTGAATTCTAACTGAATGAAACCCAATTTACCTGAATTCATTTAATAAAAAAGTGAATGAAAAATGATTTGTTTTCATTCACTTAATCAAATGAAAAATTTAAATTTGCATGTAATTGCTGAAATATTAGCATAATACAATGAAAAACAGCTGATATGTGAGGTTCTAAATAATTTAGACATATAAAAGACCTTATAAATAAAGCCCAAATTACTTGAACGTAAATGTAACGTGATGAATCAGCTGATTCAACCTGCTAAATGAGAAACACATAGTGCTGAGTACTAGACGTAAACGAGTCGTAACGTGCCGGACATTTCTATTGAAAACAGAACTTTTTCTCCGTTTTTACGTGAGAGTGCAAAACAGCTGTTTTTAGTTGCATATCAGTGATGGTATTTGTGGCACAATTGTACCATGTTTGGCACAATCAAAGTTGGATTGGTACACTGGCACATTTTGATTATTTCCAAAAATTCTGTAGAAATCTGGTTTATTTAAAAAAGAAATTCATTGGCAAAAACAATAAGGGTTTTCACAAGGCGTGAGCTATTTGTTGTATCGTCCTTACAAAAAACAGAGTTGTTAAAAATTAAATTGAAAAAATACAACATTTGAGAATCGCACGTTACAAAATTTTTACGTATGTTTCGTGTCCTATGTTTGAGTGTGCTAACAGATAGAAAACTGAATAGAAAATCGTTGTTAAACACAAATACAAATTTTAACAACTCTGTTTTTTGTTAGGACGATACAACAGATAGCACACCACTTATGAACAACCTAAATAAAAATTTTTTTTAGATTTTCATACAAAAACTTGTGTTTAAAACGAAGACATAAAATATTATATTTGAAAAGTAAACAAAATAAGTAAATAAAAATCGATTGAATTCACAAATAAATTAAATTTGGCATAAACTAATTTAATGATTGAATGAATCAAATGAGCTAAATTGATTACAAATTATTTTCGATTTAAAATGAAATTGAATCCGATTGCTTGTTATTTTATAAAAAAAATTTAAGTTTTGGTACTATAGTGGTCGAAAATTGTACTATTTTTAACCTGGGTGGTACTATTCTGAAAATCAAATTTATCATTCCTTAATAGCACGTTACATATTTTGAGTAACTTAGCAAAAATAAAATACCACGTTACGACTCGTTCTCGTTACATTTACGTTCTAGTAACGAAATGTTAAAAGTTACATCTAAAAGACATATATTTACACAAAAAAAATAAATTTTTTAATGTAGATTAATTTAAACCGCAATTTTTATTTTTACTAGTGTTTCATAACTATAACCGCACTTTCAGAAAAATGAATTTGGAAGTTAAAAGCATTTGAGTAAAAAATTAAATAAAATAATTTAATGTTAGGTAAAGTCGACCTGATTTTATTTAATACCAAAAATCCCATTTGGCATCCACCATTGTCCACTGTCCACCCATTTTGTTCATTCATTGGTCTTCAAACAGGAGTTTCTGATCAAAACTGTTTAATAATATCGATTTTCTGGAAAACATTAACATAACAGCATTCCGTAGGTATTCTAAATTCGGCTCTTATGCCGAAAATATATTGGTCATTCCATAGCTTAATATTTTCAGTTTGAAAGCATCCCTGAGTAAGTGGATTTTTAAGGCGTGATGCGTTGCCAGGTTGAAAAATCAGTTTTTACTAACATTTTTTTCTTAAAAACTGCATAAATTTCCCTTCCAGGATTTAAGACTACTTCAGTGATCTCATCCGTGTAGCAGGTAACACCAAATCAACCATACTCTCACAACAAATAAGTAGATCTTTCACAACGAAGTAAATAAAATTAAAAATTGTGCAGTTTCTTCAATTTATGGCTTAAACGCTATTAAAATCGATTGAAATAATTAAAATCTGAAAAGTATAGATGATATTAATAACTATTGGATCCAACTGAAGAAGATATTTTGGCATTTCTAAACATTCATTTCGGGGTTATTTGTTAGTGGTTCGGAGAATATTTTATTGTAACAGGAAAGATTGCTTTGTTGTTTTGGTGTGTCACGGATGAGATCATTGGAGTATGCTTTAATCTTGGAAGAGAAATTTATACATTTTTTAATAAAAAATTTTCACAAAAACTGATTTTTCAACCTGGCAACGCATCAGGTCTTAAAAATCCACTTATTCAGGGATGCTTTCAAACTGAAAATACTAAAGCTATGGAATGACCCATATATTTTCGGGATAAGAGCCGAATTTAGAATACCTACGGAATTTTGTTGTGTAATTGTTTTCCAGAAAATCGATAGTATCAAACAGTTTTTGATCTTAAAAGAGCAGAAACTCGTGCCAAATGGGATTTTTGGTATTAATTAAAATCAGGTCGACTTTACCAAACATTAAATTATTTTATTTAATTTTTTACTCAAATGCTTTTAACTTCCAAATCCATTTTTCTGAAAGTGCGGCTATAGTTATGAAACACTAACTGATTCATCGTGAGGTTTAATTTTCAATATGCTTTTTTTTACAGATCACGTGTGACTCATATCAAACTGCTTTGTCATTTTTGTTCAGTATCGTTTGGCAAGTCATCATGGAAAGACTCACACCACAACAGCGTCTCCAAATTGTTCAGCTGTATTACGAAAATCTAAAAATCATTTTGGTGAGCACTTAATTTCACGTTTTGCTACGGTAAATTGGCCACCTAGATCGTGCGATATCACACCTTGGACTATTTTCTCTGGGGATATGTAAAGTCTTCAGGAATAAGCCAGCTACGATTGACGCTTCCGAAGCCAACATTACTCGTGTATAATAAAAATTTTAAGTTCACGATAATAAAAATTTTAAGTTCACTTTCAAATTTATGTGTTTTATTTTACATTATAAATCAAACCTCACGGTGAATCACCCTTTATATATATGTATGCTCAGCACATACTACGGCGACAGTTTTTCGATCTACAGTTTAGTCTGGAGACACTTGGTTCAGTGTTGCCAACTCTTGAAGAAAGAAAAGCACCGTCAGCATTATGCAAACGGGTAAAAATGGTAAAAATTTACCAAAAATAGTGTAAAAAAGTACGATATTAATTTTTCAGTCAAGAATTTAAAAATTCATTTTAGCTTTGTAAAATCGTGTAAAAAAGTTTAAAAAAAGAACCAAAAAAAGGTAAAAAGATACCAAACTAATATTTAAAAATTTTGAAGTTTAAATATAACGAAGTTGCTATTCAAAATTGTACTACAAATATTGTGAAAAAATTTATTTTTTGTATAGTTCGTATTATTTTTTCGACTTAGACAGAAAATTTAAGAAAAATTTAAAAAAAACGAGAACAAATACCAAAAATATAAACTGTACTGCACTAAAAGCACCGCCAGAAATTTGAAAAAGCACTGAAATACCCGCTGTTTTTAAAAGAGTATTTGTAAAAAATCACCGGGTACGTGAAGAAAAAAAGCACCAAAAAATACCCGAAAAGCAACAAATGGCAACACTGATTTTTTAGTTTGGGGAATGTCCTCAAACTCTGCCTAGATCTTGCGCATGATTTGAAGACATTTTTGACTAATATACAGCACTTTTTTGGCTATGTCCACAAACCATGCGCATTACATACATACATATATCCAGGCGCGGATCCAGAATTCGCTCAAGGGGGTGCTAAACATTTTTTGTACCTTATATGGTATATTATATGAACTTTTGTTTTTTTTTATCAGCTGGTAATTTAATTAAAAAATGAACTATGTATATGTTGCTTTTATTACGTAAATGCAATACCAAAACAATTCCGTTGTGACAACCGAATTGGGTCGGTTGCTGCAACCTCGTAATTCGGTTGCCCCAACCGAATTTAGTTGTGGCAACCGAACTGAAATCGCATTCGGTTTCCACAACTAAATTCGGTTGCTGCAACAGAATTACGAGGTTGCAGCAACCGAATCAATTCGGTTGGCAAAAAATTCCGTTGCCACAACGGAATTGATGATGATGTTGTACCAGTATCAGCAACATTTAAACTGTAATGATACGGAATTTAACTCACTTTGGGTTAAATTTAAAATCAGGACATACATATTGCATTTCGGGTTCTTATACAGAAGCCCATATATGGAGAGGACGAATGGCTTCGACGTCCTTTCTGATTCCATTTCTAAAATTTTGGAGAGTTGCCCGAGTAGTGAAATCGTAGTTGCTGGAGATTTCAATATTCACAACTCAGCCTGGCTTCGCCATTCCAGCCATACAACTCCCGAAGGCCTTTATATTGAGCTTTTTGCCGCGCATAACCACCTTGCGCAATTAGTGAATGAACCAACGCACATTCCGTGTGTTGAAGGTGAACACCAGAATACTCTTGACCTTTTCCTTACTTCACATCCAGACAAATATGAAGTAAGAACCTCTCTGCAATTCGGATCATTGTACCATTTCCGCATCTTTTTCGTTCTCCTTCCTTCGAAACGTTTCGACAACAGCTGCGAAACGTTCAGTTTTTATTTACGAAAAAGCACATTCTTTCCTTGACGACAACGTAGATGCCGCGGCGAAAATGGTTGAACAGGTTATATTGCTTGGAATGAAATCTTTCATTCCTTCGAAGCAAATTTCGGTTAAACCAAAAGATAAATGTTGGTTTAATCAGACTTGCAGGAACGCAGTCAGATCCAGAGAGTTAGCGTTCAATAATTGGCGGGATAATAAGAACGCAAATACTGATCTGCTTCGCAAACGGGCGAGATATGAGTGTTCCAAAGTACTTAGTCGTGAAAAGTTTCTTTATGAGCAACGTCTTCGAACTAAAGTTCTTTCTGCTCCACGGGGTAGTAAGAGCTTTTGGTCATTCGTTAAAAGAGTAAAGGATAATGCTAGTTCAACTATCCCAACTCTTATAAAGAATGACCAAATATTCACTGAACCGATTGATAAAGCTAACCTTTTAGCTAAGATGTTTGCAGGTAATTCATTCCTGCCGGAAAGCGATCAACCACTGCCCGAGCTTGAAAGAGTGTCGAGTACTATGCCTAAGATATTCTTTCGAGCTCGAGCAGTTAGAAGGGTTCTTGCTGATCTCAACGTAAATAAGTCATCGGGGCCAGATGGTATACCAGCACTGGTGCTGAAACAGTGTTCTTCGATGCTAGCTCGTCCATTGGCAAGCCTTTTTAGTGCTTCGTATTATGCGGGGGTTTTCCCCTCGAGCTGGAAGGTTGCCAATGTCCAGCCAATTCCTAAAAAGGGTGCGGCTAACAACCCTGAAAATTACCGCCCGATCGCAATATGCTCTGCGCTCTCAAAGGCGATGGAGAGTATGGTTAATTACCATCTTGTGAATTATTTAGAGTCCAACTCACTTCTTAATGACCGACAGTATGGCTTCCGCAGACGTCGTTCTACGGGAGACCTGTTAGCGTTCCTCTCGGAGCGTTGGAGTCGGTCCATCCACCGTTTTGGTGAGAGCAAAGTGGTTGCTCTGGATGTTTCAAAGGCCTTTGATCGTGTATGGCACGGGGCGCTTATTTCAAAGCTTATTGCGTATGGTGTGGGTAATGACTTCGCTCGTATTTTATTTTAGAAAAACATTTTAAGAGTGTAAATGTAAAATATTTATGCCTAAAAAACACAAGCACATGAATACGGATACATTTTAAATGTTTATAAACGAATAGCAAATGCTTTTATATGCGTTCGAAAATGTTTTCTAGTAAACATCTGAAATCTATCTAAATCGAAAATAATATGCTAAGTTTAAAAAATTAATACAATAAACGTTTTATTTTGCGTTTTTATTAAGATAAAAGTTGCTAAGATAGAGATGTTACAATTAAGTTGTTAACTAACAAATATCAGTCCTGTGTTATAAACATTTAATTGAGCAAAGTCCAAACCACATAGTGAAAGTACCAGTGGACAGTGGCAGTGCTGTCAAACTTTGTTCTTGAATTTCGCGAAAACGATTTAATATTTTTAAAAATTTCTTATGGAATTTTGTTTAAAAACAGCTCTTGTTTATTTAGAAACTTTTCTAATTTCTCGGTAGTGACAAATAGAGAAGATACAAAAACTGCTTTATCGACAAAACATCGCACTGCGGTCAATACTACGTTTATGTGGTTAAGGCTTAACAGGAATATTTAACAGTTGCGTTAAGTTATGTATATACAAAAATAAACAAAATTAAATAATAGGTAATCAAAAGTAAAAATAATAATATTTGGATTATTAAACGGTAGATATACATGTATACAATGAAAAAATATAAAAGAAAAACAAAGAAATTAGTTGTTCACTGAAAGTTTGAATTGATTTTTTGGACGTTATTTATATTTTTTTCCACGAAAATGTGGAGGGTAATATTTGTAAGAATACCTAAGAATTAATTCCATAGATTATGAAATTTCGTGTGGATATATAATATTAAAAACGTAGTAATAATGTATAACTTGCTGCACTAGTTTTATCATATCGACCACTTCATCTGCTACCATTTCTTTTTCTTTAAAAGTATAAGCTTTATGTCTTTCTTCAAGTTCTAGAAACAGAGAAGTCAATTTAAATTTCAAATCTAAAAATGAATTGTTGTAGATTGAATACTTACGAACAATTGGAATAAATGGAGTGTTTGTTTGAATGTGGCCTTTTACACCAAAAAAACAGATTCAGTTCTGATAATCGCAATTGTTCGGTTGTGGTAGCCGAATTTTTCAGTTGTGGCAACAGAAAACCAATTAAGACAGGACTAATTTGACTGTGGAAACGGAATTTCAGTTGAATCAAGAATAATTCGGTAGCCACAACCGAAAAATTCATTTGATGCAACTGAACCATTCGATTGGCAACAAATGGGGTTGTCAGCACAGAATCTGTTTTCTGGGTGTACTTCATCTAGTGTTAATCCAAACTGCAAATAGACAAATAATAGTTACATCACGTATATGCAACCAGACCAGTGATATAAACCAGAGATGGGCTAAAATCATTACCATTACATTTTCATTACCATTACTTGATGTAATGGTAATGGAGTTTTTTTATAATTACCATTTTTTAACGCAATGTTAATGTTATTTTTCTTTTCATTACCATTGCGTTAAAAAATGATAATGAATATTTTTTTTAATCTTCATTTGTTTTGTAGATTAAAATGAACCTTTTTTTAATTTTCATTACTTTTACCTAATACCGACAGCATTGAAACACACATTTGTTTTCCATTTCTTGCCGTTTTTGTGGAAGTTTTTATTTTAAAAACATGAGGTTTAGAGGTCTAGATTATTCATACCTTGTACCAAAGTTTGGTATAATACCAAGGTTGGTTACCGTTATCGTTATAATACCGTTATCGCTAAAATACCGTTTCAAAATGAATACCGTTACCGTTACCAATACCTCTAAAACAAATTTCCAATACCGTTATCGTTATTGATACCGTTATTTTTATGGGTAGTTACCAGTATTTTACCGGTATTTATCAGGGACGTAACAGTTAAAACAAACAAAAACAATCCAAACACGATTTTTATTTTTTCAAAAATAATAAAAGTTATTTTGTGATTTTTTTTCTTTATCAAAAAATAACAATTAAGAATATAAATCAAAAGCCATGGAACCAATGACTTCAATATTTATAATATCCTGATGATGTCAACTAGTGTTAATAAAAGATTGAACAGTGATTTAAAGTGAGTAAATATGTATATTCCAGCAACTTCCGGCATTCAATTTAGGTCAATTTTTAATTTTTATTTTATTATCAAATAAAAAAGTTAGTGCTTAATTTTTTCAAAAAAATCATTCTGTAACTTTTATAAAAAGTTTTAAAATAAAAATAAAAAAACAACAGAAATTTATAGAGTAAAATATAAAAATTGAAAAAATTAAAATCTTTGCCAAACTTTGTGATTTTTTTGTGCAATATGATTTATAAAATATAGTGCATTATTGAAATATTATAATTAAATAAATTTGGGTGGTGACTTTTTTAGAAATATAACAGTTATTTTGGGTCTCTGGTATTTATTAATTTATATAAAAAATGCCAATTTTTAACTTTTTTGTTTTATAATTTTGAGTTATTTTTACAAAAAAAATTATAGATAATACTTTTAATATTTAAAACTACCAGCATTGAATTTGTAGGATATAATCTGTATTTTTTAGACTTAAATATAAGAATATGCTATATTTTTACTCGTTTTTATATATTTTTAACGCATTTTTTAATACCAGTACTGCTGTTTCGATAACGGTATTGCTTTTCGATAACGGTTTACCGTTACCGAAACAGTCTTAAATACCGTTACCTTTACCGTTACCGAAACAAACAAAATTCGATACCGTTACCCTTACCGTTATTCGTTTCGGTAACCAACCTTGTATAATACACATTTCATACAACAAAGTTTAGTGCCTAGCGGCAAAAAAAAAAAATATATCGCGGAAAAAAAATTTACAAAAATGAAATTTTTACATTAATATATTTGTTTACAGAATGTTAATCGCTGTATAAGTTTTTTAATTAAATTTTTGTACCGCAAAGTATTTTTTCGCACTCCGCGATTATTTTTCAATTTTATAAGTGCGATTTTTTAAGAATTATATTTTAGGGAATATAATACCCAATTCATACGACAAAGTTTGGTGGCTAGTTGCAAAAACAATCGCGAAAAAAATCAGGGGAAAAAATTTGCAAAAAGGGAAGTTGTTATATCACTATAAATATTTGTTTGCAAAATGTAAATCGCTGATTAAGTTTTTTAATTCAATTCTTGTACCATAAAGCCTTTTTTTGCGTTCCGCCATTATTTTGCAATTTGTTAAGTACGGTTTTTTTAAATTTATAATCTAGAGACATACAACAGAATTTGGTGGCTAGATGAAAAAAAAAATCGTGAAAAAAATTTCCATAAAGGAAAATTTTTGAATGTAGAAAAAAAACATTCTTTACATCATTATGAAAAGTAATGGTAATTTCATTTATCTACCTAGTGTAGAAAAAATGGAGTTGATTTTTTGTTTTTACTACCATTATTAAAATGTAAAGAAAATTATAAAAGCGTTTCATTACATGTAATGAAAACAAAAGTAATGAATATTTTTTTTATTGCAGTTACATTTTGTAATGTAATGATTTTTTTTAAATCTTCATTTTAGGGATGAAAACGCGCAGTGGTCATTACAAAGTAATTAATTACTCCCATCTCTGCTATAAATCCTATCTGATATAGGTTTTGGAAATTATGAAAACAAGAATTTAATTCTAATACAAAAACAATTATATTAACATCTTACCCCAAGTTTTTTAAACAAATAATTCGAATCTTCGCCAAAATATAAAAGAATGGCTCCAGTACGGCCAACTCAGAAGATTGTTTCTCATTTATTTCTAAAATGTTCAAAACTCATAAGTTTTTGAAAGTGGTCATTCAGGAATTCTGCTTCATCGTTGGTACTGGATTCACGTTATTGTGACATAATCTGTGAATTTCGAAACAATTTTCCATATATGTATCTTTTAATAACAGCGTTGGTTTCTTGGCTTTTAACGGTACTATATTTTAAAAGTTCTTTTTTTGTGTTCCTACGCCAGTTGGCACATGTTCTTTCGAAAATATTTAACCTCCTTTTAAACTTAAAAGGTATGTTTGGATCAATATCATTTTGCCTATTCGGAGCTCTATTTAAAAAGTTATTCCGATTTGGCATTATTGCTAACAATGGAATTGTTGAAGAGGATATTATAATTCCATCTTTGTCATATTCAAGAAATGAAAGAAATGTTAACTGCTTGTTGGGCTACATTTCTTAATGCTGTCATAGGAATGCGTCACTTTCACAATTTTTTTAATTTAGAATTATTTTTATTAGAGGATCTGTTTAGTTTCCTTTTGAGATATTTTGTAATTTTCTCTAATTATTTTTTGACAATTATTGAACTACAGTTTGTAATACGCATGATTACGCATTTAATGCCTAAAAATAAAATTTAGACACAATAAAATAATTTTACACACATAATGTGTTGCCTTAAAAACAATAATGATTATAATTTTTTAAAAATGTTTACCAACAAACAAAATTGTTTAAAAAATAATTAAAAACGTTTTGTGCGTAAATGTATGCATTCTGTGTTATTTTAAGTAAATTATTAGCTATATATTATATTTTAAATATAATAACTAAAGGTCTATTCCTAACAAAAAAGATAATAATATGAAAATCATTTAATATAATTTTTTTTAATAAATTATCAGACTTTGGTTATTTTTAGGATTTGAAACAAAAATAAGGTATATGGATTTATTAATGAAATAATAGCCGCTTTTGGATTTATAAAATCCAAAAAGTAGTTCTAAAGTGCTCAACAGATGGGGTTAGATTCTCCCTATATTAAAAAGAATTTTCTGTCCTACACTTCTTTCACCCTAATGTTTAATACCGAATTCGATGAAGGATTTTACTTTAACTTTTAAGTTAATTATATTTTATATAAAACAGCAATAGACAGTCTGCCTTTTCAGTTTTATCACTTCAATTTATATTTTTACACAATAGAAAAATTCCATTACAATATTTAATATTCACTAATTGGATTTAATTAAATTACTTACAGTATAGTGAAAAATTGCCATTTCTATTTGAGCTATTTTTCCATGTCCAAGAAGGAAAATATGTATTTGGTGATGTGTAGTTTTTTTTTCGATTTATTAAATCCAGCTTTATTTTTGGATTTCATAAATCCCCTTTTAGTATGAAAAATTCTAAATCCAGGTGATTAAAAAAAACGCTAAATGTGTTTTTGGCAAAGTTTATACTTTTTTTTAAATGATATTACCTTAAGTCTTCGAAAAAAATTATACCATTTTATTAAAATCTAAGAAATTTGGAAACTTTTTCTTAACCCATAAAAGATGAATTTATAAAAATACATTTTTTGACACTTGGAAAAAAAATTTTTATAGTTAAATTAAGAAATTGCTTTTTTTCTTAAACAAAATTATAAGAGAATGACAAAAAATTTTAAAACTTTAAAATCAATTAACATAATTTAAGTTCCATTTAATTTTTGATATTTTTAGGCTCCCAGCAAAAATATTTTAAAAATTCAAAGATTAATTTGATGTGTTAATTGTAGATTTTTTACAAGTTTGTTATCTTTTATTGATTCGAATATATTCAAATATTTAAAAAAAGAAAAATTTTAGTGATACCTCTAAAACTGAATTTTTACCAATTTTTTTTGTAAGATCCAAACAATTCATCTTTTTCATTACATTCTATGTTAAAAATATAGCGACTTTGGTGACCTCTAGTGTAGACAGAATGAGTTATACCAGAAAGGAGATTAAACAAGATTACAAGATTAAACAATTTAAAATATGTATGTATATACAAAAAAAATATTTTTGTCAAAATCGGAGACACAAATTGTTTTTTGATTTTTGTCTATGGGACAAAGCTCTGTGTGACGTTTTTTAAATTTCTGGAAATATCTGTTATGTTAAATTATAAACTCCATGAGAATTTCTTGTCTTTTATGAGGTTTATTTCACATATAAAAAATTAAAAAAAAAAACAAATTAAAATTGGTTGGTTTTTCACATGCCCAAATTTTACTGAAATATGAGGGAACCCCTCAACATTGCTTTTTTGAGAACATGTACGGGTATTTTCTTTTTATCGTCTTGAAAAACTTACAAAATCATCTATTATATGTATATCTTATATATTTTTATCACCTGGAAGGTATTTTGTTGGTGTGTATATGAAAACATTTATTAAAAGAAATCATCTTTTTGTGCTTTACGTGTTTTAGTTGTATTTTCTGACAGAAAAAAATCAATTATAAAGTCAGAGAAATATGTCGGTAGAACCATACGAATACGATAGTTATTTTAAAAGTACCTACTAAAAATGTTCATCCGTCTGTCTGTCCTGTAAATAGAACGGCTATTGCAGTAAAGCTACACGCAGAAAAAAAAGGTGTAACATTTACAAAAATTAGAGTTAAAGTTTACAAAGTTCCGTGGTAGATATACAACTACATAAAATTAACGACAAATTTGTCAAGACGCTTAGGTAAATTTTCAAAGAGATATATATGGATGAAATCAAAAAATGTGATAAATTTTTGGGCCAAATTTGTGAGAAGCAAAAAGTGTTAATATTTCAGTATTTTCTTAATGGAATCAGTAAGTTAAGTCATTATAAACCTAATTGCAAAAAATCTCTTCTACAAGTTGTCGCAATAACTTTTTTTGCACAATTTTAATTTTTTTTGTTGTAACGGAGTTTCTGCAAGCAAAAGATATAACAAAAAGATATAACAGGGGGTCAAAGGAAATTATTTCCAAATGCCAACCTCACCCACAGTCCACCTTGGACATGGTGTCCCCTGTTAACGCTGACGAAGCTCTGGCGACCGAGTATGGGCGGTATAACCCGGTTCCCGCGGCAATCGGACTATGTGCCGGAACGTTTCGGATGTATTCCTATTTTCGAATTTATCCGAGCAAGGATTGCCACTCCGGTTTTAAATGAGAATTATTAACTAAAAATTCTATTTTTAAAGCCGTTACAACAACAACAACAACAACAAAAAAAATTGGGTACGAATTTTCTTCAATTTATTAGTTTTTCGTATTTGGGGTTTCAACTTGCTTTCCAATGATATATAATTTGTGTTTATCAAATTGGCGGTTTCGCGAATAAAAATACAATTCATTCCGCGAAAAAAATTTTTAATTTTGTATTTTTGGTCCTTTTAAATGCTTTTCAAAAATATAAAATTTTTTAAAATCCAAACAGCGGTTGCGCAGTTACAAAATAATATATTAAAAACATAACATTTCACGATCAAAAAATTCTTAAATTGTGTGAAACAAATTTAATTTGTCAAACTAATGTCAGTAATAACTCGAAATATCGATTCAAAACCAATGAAATGCAAAATCAATCGTTTTTCGCTCCAGCAGCTTAGGGTAAAAAACTGATAACTTTTTTTTAATTTGACGCAAAATTATTAGTTGAATCGTCTTTTGACGCATAAATATTAGTTGAATCACCTCTGTTTATAGTTATTTTAAAATATTTTAAACATTTATCTACATTTATTTGAATGAAACCTGATGCAAACAATTGTGGTTACGGAGTTTACAGTTACGGAGTTTACATTTGGTTACTTTTTTCGTTTTCTTTCAGAAACGCTTTGTCAGAATTTTTTTTCCGAAACAAAATCGCATGATGCCTACAAGGTGAATTCAAATATGACATTGTTTTTCTTACTCGTTAAATAGTTTGGTGTAAAAATTAGGAACGGAGTTTACAGCATTTTTTCAAATCTAAATCTTATTAAAGACATCCTTTTTCATCTCGAGAATGTTACAGAAAAGCTTCAAGTCTGTTATACTGGATGATTACTTACAGTCCAACAATCATTTGAGTATAAATAACATTATACTTTTCCGAATATAAGTAATAGATAACTCCAAAATTCTGGTATATGCATTTTTATCAAAAATTATGACGAAAAATCGTTACAGAGTTGAAGTCGTGATAGCTAAGATATACGAAAAAGTTTGTAAAATGTATTAATTTTTATTAAAAACGGCACTTTTCCTCTTCATAAAAATTCTTACAGTTAGTGTTTAGCTTTATTGGTTATTAAAATATAAGCTATTAAAGTTAAAAAACCTTATGAGTTACTTGTTACGGAGTTTACATTTGGCCTATAAAATTGTTCACAAATTTTATGTATTAACCAAAAATTGGTCAGATTGTTATAAATTTTGTAAAACAGGTGACAATGCACTGATATATATCGAAATATGTAACTCAAATGTAATCCATGTATTAGAAATTCGGTGGTTACACGGTTTTTATCACATTTTTTGATATCACCCATATGTAATTAAATCGAAGCCTTTGTTTAATATAACAACACGCAAAGGAAAATTAACTTTTTTCGTTTAGTAAAAAAAACATGGTTTATTTTACTAAACGAAAAATAAATAAAAGAAAAATTGCAAATTCTGTATTTTTACTTTAGTTTGTTTATTTTTAGTTTTATTTATATTTTAATATTTTTCGTTGTCCTCAATTCCTCTGCTGCCGAACTGTAATTGTGTTTACCAACCATTCATTGCTCTAGTCGTCATTTTCGTTCAATAACTGTAGGTATAATAATGTGGAAGTATATATAAAAACTATTTGTCTAAAAAACAAATGAAAATTATAAGACAAATTTTGCAACAAAAAAAAAAATTGACTAAATAAAAAATTACTATTTTAGTAGGTTTGAGGTTAAAAAGAAGAATAAACCTTCCTCAAAAGTTATGAACACATTAAATTTGCAAATCAGACTAGATCTAGTTTCTGCCTTTTTATGGACAGGCTTCATCAGTGATCTTCCATTATTGTTTATATTTTTATTGTCAAATTACTATGTCTGTAAAAGTGTTGAGTACCGAGTACTCATTTACGACTTTTTTTAGGGTACCCAATGCTGAAAAGTAATTACTCAATACTTTTAGGCTTGTATTTTTTCAACAAGTAAGTAATTTTGACATGAAAATTACACTAAAAATATATTATTTTTGTTTTTATTTGCATTAATATTTTTATTTTTGTTTGCATTAATAATATTATACGATAAAAACTTGAGAAAATCCAGCATCATTATTATTTTATATTAGAGATGTACATCCACCATATTGATACTTATTGCTTATTTTATTTTCAATATTTGATCAATGCATATTTTACATAGTACGTTTTTAAATAAATTTCACCAATGTAAATTTAACAAAGCACGTACTTAGCCAACTTAACAAAAAAAAACATTCGTAATTTAGCAAAAATTCATATCAATTAATTACCAGGAATTTGGGTCTTGTATTTTTGTATTAGTTCAATACTATGCAAATTTTACATAGCAGGCTTTTTAAAAGATGCACCTGTTTTTTTTCTGCGTGTACAGGTCGCATTTCAGAAAATAATTGGACGAAATTTGTAACATAGGTTCATATTACCCAAAGTACAAACATTTTTAAAAATAGTTAAGACTGGTCTATGTTTTACCCCAGTTGCAATGGAAAACTCTTACCTGAGAAAGCGATTTCTTGCATAGTGCTTATAAAATGTTATTCATTGATTGATTTGATTTATTTTATTTATTTATTTATTTATTTATTTATTTATTTATTTATTTATTTATTTATTTATTTATTTATTTATTGATTTCCTACACAACAAGACTAAGTCTTATAATTATAGTACAGGATTTTAAAAGTGTACAAACATACTTTGGCAAATTAAATAAAATATTGACTAATATAAATATAAAAATATTACAAATAAATATTGAATTAATAAAATGTTTTAACATGAAATTATAAAAAATTACAAGGAGTATGAAAAATAAGAAAAGAAAATAAAAGCAGTAAGTTTTTTAATAAAAATAAAAGAACAAACATTTAAAGAAAGAAAACAAAAAATCATAATTAAATAAAATGATCAAAAAAAATTTTTTTAAATTTATTGCGTTGCTATTTATTTGTTGGTTATGCGGAAGAGCATTCCAAAGACGTGTAGCATTTATAAAGAACTGCCATTCAGAAACAAAATATCGAAATTTGGGAAATATACTTTTGCGATCTTGCAAAACGTATATTTTGAAATAGGTAATTCAGTTTTTTATGTACCCAAGTAAAAAAAAGTGATATGGAGCCATATGAAGTTATATTTAATTATATATAATCTTTTATGTAATTAGATATAATTATATCCGAAAAATGAGAACATCTTATTGTATCTTATTGTATCGAATTGTATACAATTGTATACAATTTGGTACAATTTGATACAATTTTATGCAATTCGATACAATTGTATCCGAATTTTGTCCTCATCCAATTACATCAAATTATATCTTTTTGTATAAAATTATATAAAATGTTATAAAAGTGGACATAGTTTGATACAATTATATCTAAATATTGACCTCATACTTTTTATCATATTATATAGGACCATATCTAACAATATACAAAAATTATTTTTTTAAATAAAAACGATATGCAATATCTGGAGATCAGACCTGGGGGATTTCAATTACAATTGCAAATAAATGTAATTGAAATAAAAAAAAAACAATTACATTTCATGTAACTGTAATTGAAAATTTTCAATTACAAGTAATTGTAATTGAAAGTGATTTCAATTACAAATTTCAATTACATTTAGAATTAATGTGTTTTTTGTTAAAATTTTGTAGAAAAAACTGACTGGGATAGGTTGGATAGGCGTGGATAAGTATAAAAAGAATACGTCATGTTGGGCTGACCCCTCACTTGTGCTTTTTGTCATTATTTCTTTTCCGAAAAAAATGTAATTGTAATTGAAATTTTTTCAATTACAATTATATGTAATGTATAATTGCAAATTTTAAATTACAAATTACTTGTAATTGTTTTTTTTAATTACAATTACAAATAATATGTAATTGTAATTGATTTTTTTTCAATTACAATTACATGTAATTGTGTAATTGCATGTGTAATTAATTTCCAAATATAATGATTAACCCAAAGGTCTGCTGAAGATCCTCTAATTTCGATAAATCTTCCATTACTTTTATCCAGATTTACCATGACAGTGCATTAAACATGAACAAAACTTTCTTTATTTTTAGTAATTTTAAATTAAAGTTGACAAGACTGAAATTTTAAAGTCAATACGATCATGTTATATGTACAACCAAGATATAAGAAAAATAGTAAAAAAAAAATAGTCAAATATTACAAAATAGTAAAAATTACTAAAAATATACATATGATGCAAAAAATAAACTCACACGAATCATGCACGGGTTATATATTCTTATTCACGCTCACGCACGAATCACTTGAGTATAGTAATTACTACTCATGATCGCGTGTTATTCACAGAGATGTTCGTGACTCACGAACATTTCTAGTCACGCGCCAATCCCTAGTTATTACTAAATCTAAATTTAGTTCCAAATCAATTTTAACATAGAACCACATATAATATAATACGGTTTTATATGGACCTTATATATTTTTATATAAAATCACTTTGAAATAATTGCTTATGTGGGATGATATATAATTATAGATGATTTTATAAAGAACGTTATATTGTTATATATTAAAGAAATCATGAAATATTGTAGATATGGAACCGTATTAAGTTATATATGGGTTCTTATTCGTCAATATATAATCATATCTAACACAAATTATGAAATATTTCTTATATGGCTCCACATATAGTTTTATATTATTATGTATAGTGTCATACTAAATTATATATAAACGTATATGTAATTATATCTGTAATATGTTACTTTATGTACTTATATATAGCACATGCAATTATATGTAGGCCAGTACGTAATAATATAAAATCACATATGCCTCCATATTAAAACCTTTGAGGAAAAAATATCTAACATATGACTATATAAAAGTATATCTGCTTGAATTTAAAAGCATATCCTGCCATATGTAACTATAAGTTACTAAATGCAATTACATAAAATAATATATGATTATATCAAAACTTTTTTACTCGGGTATATAACTTTTTGTAAAAATATTAGTATTTTTATCTTTAAGAGATTTTCAAATGATACATTATAGAGAGTTTTCGAATAGGACGATACTTGATCCCATCTTTTAAGTCCGTAAATATACCATATAATATTGTTATATAAAACTTGGAGTTTTTTCTTACACTCATAGAAATAAATCTGTAAAAATAGCAGAAAAAGTTACTAAAAATTAGCTAAAAATGATGCTGCAGAAAAAACTGCTGAAATTAGCAGATTTTTTTACTAAATACTAGTAAAATGAGAACAGCAAAATTAAAATTGCTAAATTTACAGAACTTCAGTTATATGTATTTAGGCTGACTTTTAGTTAATTGAAAATAGCAAATTGTACTGTAAAATCTGCAGAAAATTTTGCTAAATATTTGTAGACTAAAAATAGCAAAAATAAACTGATAAATGTACAAAATTTTTGCTATTTTTAAGCTAAATTTAGTTGAATGCAAATAGCAGTCTATTCTGGTAAAATCAGCAGAAATATTTGCTAAAAAATTTAAAAATGCTGTTTTCAAAAAAAAAAAAAAAATGTAAAAAAAAACTTCGATAATTTGAAATTTTTTTGGTGATTTTTTAGGCTACTAATTATTTAGCAAAATTTGTTGCTGATTTTAGCAGGTTAATTTGCTATTTCCCATTGACAAAAATTTAGCTCAGATATAACTAAAATTCTGTATATTTAACAGTTTTATTTTTTTCTGTTCCTATATTACTAATATATAGCAAAAATAATCTGCTAATTTAGCAATTTTTTTCTGCAGCATAATTTTTAACTAATTTTTAGTAGTTTTAACTAAATTTTTTACGGACTTTTTTCTATTAGTGTACGAATATAATCGCAATTAGAAAACAATTGCCAACCGTAGGTAAACTCATAAAAAAAAAGTCCGTGCAAATAGGTCAAAATTGTGCTGGCGGAAATACATGTACTATTTCCTGTTATTTTAGCAGAATTTTGACCTATTTGTACGGACTTTTTTAGAGAAAATAACAGAAAAATTAGTTCAATTTAATCAGAACGCGTTTAACAGACTTTTGTACTGGATTTGCCGTTTTCTTGTGAATCACCAAACATTTGGATTTTCGTGGATTTAAACACAGGCCATTGGCAGATGCCCCTCTATATATCGTGATTAAGTTTGTTAACGTTTTCTCTAATTGATTGAGCTGGACCACTGAGATACAATTGTACATCATCTGCATACATGTGGACTCTACAGTGAGATAAATGTTGTGGCAAATCATTGGCATAATTTCTCTATAGTGGTCCTAAAATAGATCCCTGAGGTACCCCTCTTGTGAGTGTTATTGGATTGGACTTAATGCCGTTTACAAATACTGATTGAATGCGGTCAGTGAGGTAAGATGATACAAGTTGTGCCGATGTTGATGAAAATTTAAATTGATCCCTTAGTTTGGTACATAAGATTTGATGGTTAACTGTATCAAAAGCCTTAGAGTGATCGAGAAGCACTAAGAAGTTAATCTTGCTATCATCCAGATCACGCCTTATACTCTCTGATACACCAATTAGATCAGTTACATAGCTGTGATTAGGTCAAAAACCTAATTGTCTATCAGACAGAAATTTATTGTCATGTTCGTAAACACTTATCTGGTGGTGTAACATTTTCTCCAAGGCTTTTGAAAGAAAGCTTAAGATAGTTATTGGTCGATACTCAGTGTTCGATTTTGGAACTGGAATTATCTTAGCAGGCTTCCATTTCGAAGAAAAACAGCTACTTGTGATGATAGTGTTAAACAAATGAGTAATATAAGGTAGTAGAGATGGCAAAATTATTTCTATAAACGTGGGATGAATATTATCATATCCTATGGCATTGGATTTTATCTGAGTACAACTATAGAAACATCAAGCTGATTGACGCATGAAAACTCAAACATGTCCTGGTCCAACGCATCTTTTTCAATATAAACTGAATTTCCATTGTGTGATATATTGTTTGCTGTTGAAAGTGGAAAATTGGCAAATATGTTGTTAAGTTCATCAACATATTAAGTTCATACTTGTATCCCTATTTCCAATACCTATGTCCGTAATAGTTTTCCAGGTGTGTTTGGATTCAAGGGCTGAACTAAATCGCTTAGAGTAGTACTCAGATTTGGCGGTTCTAATTAGATTATTAGCATCCCTTCTGGCAGAACAAAATTCGGCTTTTAGTTCTGGTGTTCTTAAACGCTTCCACCGAGAGTATGCTAAATCTCTACGTTGTATAGTCCTTTTGACAGATAAATTGAACCATGATTTTTTAGTTGTAGTAATATTCTTCATTTTCATAGGGAATGTTTCATCATAAAGCTTCTGAGTATAATATACAGAAAGTCCCTATGAAAACGAAGAATATTACTACAACTAGCGGTGGAAGGGAAAGCGTTGGAAGCGTTTTAGAACACCGAAACTAAAATCCGAATTTCGTATTTATTAATCAGATAGAGAGAGATTAATCCCACACAGCAGGTAAAAGCTGCAAAATTTTCTCATATATATTGTATGAAAGGCAAAAAATGCCGAACAGAAAAGCAGCCAAGACAGAATCTACTTTATTGCGTTTATTTTCTCTCACTTTTATTTTGGTTTCGGTTTGTTTTCAGGGCATGGTTGTATATTTTCATAGTTTGTAAATAAATCATATATATTTTTGACAATAGGAAAGTAAAATGAAGAAAAAACAACTGCAGCTATTTTGAGAATATAGAAATTTTAAAGAGAGCGTGCAATAAAACCATAACTATAAGTTTTCAATTACTATGGTACATATAAACCCAGAAAAACTAATTAAACTGGTGAAAGATTTTGACTTTCTTTATAATAATAATAAAATACTTTCTTAATAATATTACCAAATTTTTGGAATTACATTTTTTAATTTGTTTTTTTTTTGTTCTTCTCATACTAGAAATAATTATACTAATCTTTTCAATAGTAGTGATAGTAGTGAAATAAAACAGCTTTTGGCTTTCACGTTTGCAGTAACCTTTTAGATAATTCAAAATAAATAAAAATAAAATAAATTAATTTAACTAAGTTATTCGAAAATAAATCAATATTTTTAGAACGGGTGAATAGTTAACCAAAAAATATAATTTTTTTATTTTGAGTATGACACTATATAACTCTATATTTTAAATTCTGTTATATCGTAGTCTTAGGCTTAAATTCATAAATGCTTTATAATGTTATAGGAGGCTTATAATACAAATTTTGTATGAAAAATTTGTTTTATAAGCATCCTATAACTTTATAAAGCATTTATTAATTCACATATTAATATTTGAAAAAAGCTCAATAAATTTAACTAAACTAAAATGAAAAAGAAAAAATTAAAAGTTTTTGTTAAGGCAATCCTTGATTATTTTATTTAGTTATTTACTTTGATTTAAAGTTTGTTAAATGTTTTTTTTTTTAATTTCTTAAACAACAATATGTGCTGCCAGCTGCTACTCTATATTAGGCCGTTTACTGCCTTCAAAATGATCAGTCCCATAGTGCTCTTCCCGAGCACCCGGGCTTAACTTTATCCCAGTTCCTCTCGGTTACTTTTTATAGCGTTTTAAATAACGGAAAAGTCGAAAAATTACAATAATGTAATTGCTTTCTCGTGGTTTTTATTCTTTGTAAAAAAATTGTTGTATGAATACTACCAATTCGGAAAGTAGGCTTCGAGACCTAACTGATATAATACCCAGTAAAAAGGTAAAATCCACAGAACTGGTTGCAGATCACCTTATACTGCATTACCATAGATTCTAATTTATGTTCCATAACTGGTTCTATTTGAATGGTGGTTGACCTAAAAGCAATAGGTTCTTTCCTTTAAACAAGCACAGGTTACTTTAGAACTTGTTCTAGAACTGGTTAACAGTGAAACATTATATTTTGATTTTTTCAACACTACACAAAACGAGAAACCCGAAAAGTTAACCTCCATTTTGGCTTTATCTTAGAATTGTCGAGCCGATATTGACCCAATGTACAGTTTTATAGAATTATACCCTACACTATGTGGTATATGCTTCAATAAGTTTGTGCTGATGTTTTGATCAAACATACTTTGCTAGATTCTACCTTCTCCTACACAAAACTATGTGTCTTCTTATCTTATTTCTTATATACATATATAAAAAAAAAGAAGTTGTGCTATTTTCGTTATTTTATAACTCGAGAACCATTCAACCGATTTATAAACCAATACATGCGTTGGAAAGGCCTACTTTCACAGATGGTTCTTAAAAAAACATCGAAAAATGTCTAGGAATATGCGTTATACGCACACTTTTATGATGATGTGTTTTTCCCATATAAAATATGTGATCGCTATACAAATTTTTATTTTTCAACGGATTTCTCTGGAATTTCGTGCAATTCATTCTCATAACACAGGCGAGGTAGCCTTATACTTTTTATTGACCATGCCCATATTTACGCCAATTTTTTATTTAAAAATAAAAATATGTCATATAACAAAGGATTTTCACACTTAAATTTTTTATTTTCCAACCCATTTCGCTCAAATTTGGAAGACATAATTCTTATAGCGTTGCCGAAGTCATCACATGATTCTCATTGGATACTCCCCCATTTACGCCCACGTTTTTAAAATCATATGTTTGTTATATAACAATGGATGATCGCTATAGAAATTTTTATTTTCCAACGGATTTTGCTCAAATTTGGTATACATGATCCCAATATTGCAGACCGGGACACCATGTACTGTTTATTGATCACGCCCACTTCTACGCCTACTTTTTAGAAATTATGAATTTGTTATGTAACAATGGATGTTCGCTACAGAAATATTAATTTTACATCGGATTTTGCTCAAATTTGGAACATATGATCCTGACGATCCTGATATTTCAGTCTAGGTCGAGATGTACTTCCCATTAACAATGCCCATTTTTCAGACCACTTTTTTAAATTATGAATTTGTTATACAACGATGGATATAAGCTATAGAAATTTTTATTTCCCAGCTGATTTTGCTCAAATTTGGTACACATGATCTTTTTTCCTAGGCCAGGTCGGGATATAATTTCCGTTGACCATGCCCGTTTTTACGGCATGTGGCTGCAAAGCGTGCGTACCAAATAACATCTACAATCAGAGTGTAGATGTTACTTTAAAGTCACACCCACTTTTAAGAGCCTATAGCTTTTGATAGGAAGCATGTGATTCTTTGAGGCATTTTCTATGAACGATATTTGAAAAATTACAAAAATTTCGCTTAAAGGGTTGCCATATAATGATTTAAAAAAAAACTATTTTTGACTTTTTTCAAAAAATATTCAAAAATATAAGGAAGAGCGGCGTAGTAAAAGTGATATGTTGATTTCGATAAAAACGTGTAAAGAAATATTTAAAGAAAAAAATTTCTGAGTTCAGTTCGCACTTTAAAAAATAAATTGTCTGATCTTATCAAGGGTTATTCGTTTTTGCAAAATTGTAAGTATGTAGAAAATTGGTCCATTTTTATTTGTTATATTAAAAATGCGCTATTTTCTCTCAACTGCTAAAGAAGCATACAAATCTGAGCAGAAATTTGTATCATCAAAATATAAAAATTTAATTTTTGAAAAAATACTAACCATTTAACTCAGAGACTATTAACTATAGAAATAGGAAATCAAAACTTACACTACTCACCGATAGAGGACACTGAAATTTGGTATAACCTGAGCAACTATTTAATATCAGTTTAGTATCAGCTGAGCCAATATTTAAAAACTCAAAAACTGCTCAAAATAAGGCAAATATATAAGCTTCAAAATTTCAGTTTGAATTCCCGAGTAAAAACTTTTGTATATAATAATGTGAAATTTTAGATACCCATATATGTTTTTCTACACCATTGTATATAACCGGACATAATTATATGTATCCATATATAATTTTTTCTTCCTCAAACAATTGTAATATGATGTCATATTTAGTTGCATCTTATTATATATCGATCAGTATATAATTGTATATTGCATTTATAATTAGATATGGATAATCCAGTTTTATATGACGTTATATATATATATACATATTTAGTACATAATCCAAAATAATATATGTTTTTATATTAGTTTTCAAAAAACATTTTAATTCTCAAATTTGTCACAAATTTTGAGATCTAATTAGATCTGGTAAGATCTACTAAGATCTGGCCAGATATGCCTAGATCTGATCAGAGCTAATTAGATCTCAAATTTGTCCCCAATTTTGAGATCTAATTAGATCTGGTAAGATCTACTGAGATCTGGCCAGATCTGATCTTTTTTACACGGGAGGTTAGTATCGTACTAAAGACACTTTAGTATCTTAAAACCTTAGTAAAAAGAAGATGAATAATTTTTTTTATTGAAATATTTTCCTTTGAATTGCTTCCTTACTAAGGCATTACATTTATTGAGGTCGATTGTACATTGAACGACTAAAGTCGCTGAAATAGCAAAAAACCATAGAAACCTATATAAAACGATAATTAGTGGTTTAAATATCAAGATTAGCACATCGCATTTATATCGCAAATATGGCCACAGGTCATGTGCTTACATTCATATTAATTGAATTTGAAAAATTTTTTATGTAAAAAACTCAAGGGACAACCGCTAAACTTTAAAGACATTTAGCGAAAAATATGTAATATTGATCGAAAAATAAAGTAGGCCATTGTAATCAAGATGCGCGAAGTATTTAGATGGTCAGATCTCCATTAATTTTTTTAGTGTCATGCAGTGTTATTTTTGAAACATCAATCGGGCTTTCCAACCAATTAAGGTCAAACTAAATTGTTTGAAATCTATCCTGAAGCCACAATTACTTTACAATTTTAATTGGTACACTGTTATAGCCTTTTACTAGCTATTACAATTAAATGTTTGTTTTAATAACCAAAATGCAAGAAATATTTGGTATTAGTTCTTTACTAAAAATTTTTTTATTGAATGTCACCCAATGTTAATAATGCGTCAGAGGTATCTTAAAATATATTTTCGGTTATAACAAAATAGCAAAATTAAAATGTTTATACAACTTTGGTGAACACAACTAATAAAAATACAAAACTGCAATTAAATTAGTTGTTCCAAATACCAAATAATTTAAATACAAACAATACTGGTAACTGTAACAGCCCAGCAAAAAATACTGCTTGCTTGGAAGCAGGTTCGTCAGGGAAAGAAAATAGTGTAGCGCTTGCATTATTGCTGATATAAGGCATGATTTTTGTTCGAGATAATTTTCTTAGGACCATTAACAATAAACAAATTAACCTAAAGTTTGAGCTAACTTATGCCGTTTTCTTTTCTGAAAAAAGTGTCGCCTTTTTTCTGCCCTTTTTTTAAAAAATGTATTTTTGTGCATAGAAATAATAAGTAAATATAGGCATATTAGGTATAAAATTAAAGGTATTTTAAAGACATATTTAACTATGCTTAAAAAATGTCCAACAATATTCAACTTATTTAACAAAACACCAAAATATAGAAAAATGCGACATTTTGTTAAATTGCACGAAAATTAGGGAATAATTAGACATATTTTATACACGGTTAGATTGATATCTGAAATACCTTTAATTTGATACCAAATTTGTCTATGTTTACCTTTTATTACTATACACAAAAAGGCATTTTGTAAAAAAAGGGCAGAAAAAAGGCAAAATTTTTTTCAGAAAAGAAAACGCCATTAGAGTTACAGAGGTCAAATTGCATACAAATTTGAATTTTTTAACTTTCAGTTTGTGTCAACTTTAGGTTATTTGTTTATTTGTAATGGGGTTTATTTAAATAAAATAATAATAAAATTTAAATTTTCAAGTGTCATGTATGAAAACTAAAAAACAATTTGATTTTGTTTTATAAAATCACAAAAAATGTTAAAAATTTAGGGACATATACATAATCGCTTTTAAAATTTATAAGTGACTTATAAAACCAAATTTTCATACAAAATTCATTTTCTAAACGTATTATAGGGTCTTCAAATTAGTATACATAGGCAGATTAAAAAATATCATAAAGGGGCTATGATGTAACAGTGGGCAGGTTTACCAGAGAAACCCGCTACAATGGATACGTAGCGCTTTATGATTACCTTAATCTGGTGAACGATAATACTTTTGTTTTCTTTTAAAATAAAAATATTTGTAGAGGTTTCTTTGATTTAAAATTTGTTATTCCTTTATAATTATATTTGTATTTGTTTATTCCCAGGAAAATTATGTGTTCTAAAGAATCGGTTGTTGGATAGCTACTTTCCTTTACAACCCCTTCTTCTGTCAATTCTAACACCGATTATTTTTGTTTGAAATTGTCCCAAAAGCAACTACTTCTGTAGCGCCAAATTGGAACCGGTTGCCCTAGTCAGTCATACATTCCATATAGGATCCCAAGAACTGGTTCCGGAACCAGTTCCATAGAATCGGTTGCAGTGGAACCAGTTGCAGAACTGGTGTGGTTGGCTACCGATTGTAAAAAATCTTCCTGGGTTATTCTTTAAAAAAAATATATATATAAAAAAACAAACGACAGCTGATGTATCATTAACTGCTCACAAGTAGCGTAAAATTTTACGCTACCAAAACAAGGTAGCGCTACCACAACATGTTGACTTAGCAGTAGTTAATCAAATCGTTCACCAGATTGTTGAGTAGCGGATTAGTAACAGTTGAGCGTCTGGTAAACTCACTCTATATTTGATTTGTGGAAACATTAAGGAATACGGCTGATGAATTAAAATGCTAAAGAAGAAAATGTATGAAGGTCAGAAAATCTTAAATTTTTTTTTATTCATACATGTGAAATAGTCATCCAAAATACTGCTAAGTAAAGTCTTTAACCAAGGTGCTGTATTAATGTTGTGAAATGATCCTTTACCTGTGCGAATTTGTCTATTTTATACTGAGTTGGAGTATTTCAATAGAACGATGTGCATGTTTTTTACATAATAGTGTTTTTTATATGTTTTAATATATCAATATTGTAACTACCCAGTCAGAAATCGCCAGTGGTACAAAAAATGAAGCACTGGCATACCACTGAGTAACCATGGTATTAAAAATAAATGACTGGCAGAACACTCATTTGGGACGCTTTGCCAGCGTTTGCGAATAGCGTTTTACCAGTATTTTTTTTACAAAAATTTCGGTGGTTTATAAAAAAATCACTGGCAAAGAATTGGCTTAGAGTGATATGCCAAGGTTTGCAACCAGTGGTTATCCAGTGCTACCTAGCCAATGCTACCAGGCGTACAAAAATCAATTCACTGGAAAACCAATGATTTTATAAAAATGCTGACGCTTCGTTAAAAAATGTTTGTAGTCGGAAGGTTCCGAGTTCAAATCCGGTTGCAAGCAAAAAATTTTTTTTGGATTTTTTTTAATTTAAAATTTTTTTTGTTTCATTAAATTAATTTTTTTGTTTGTTTCCAAACACTGGCATACTAGTTACTAAAAATTGTTTGCCAGTACTAGCATTTTGGCACAGCCAGTAGTTGTCCAGCTATTATCACTCATTTATGTGTTTAGCCATTAAATATTTATGTCTCGTTAGCTCAGTGGGTAGAGCAATCGTCTGCCAATCTGACGGCCTGGGTTCAAATCACGGCAGGGTAAAAAAAATACATATGAACTTTTTTTTAATTTTATTTTGGAAAATATATTTCCAGACCACCTATTTATTGGTTTTGCCAGCGTTTTGCCAACGTTTAAAAATTTTGTTCCTCCAGTGCTTTTCCGGCGCTTTTTGAACAGCCGGTCCTTTTGTCTAATGATGTTATCATTTTGGGAATGGGAAAGCACTTTTTGCCAATACTTGTACCACCTGTTAAAGTGCTTTGCCACCGCTTTCCCGTTTGTATTTTTCTGACTGGGTAATTAATAAAAATAAAATAAAAATATCTAATATACTTCATTCGGTAGGAATTCATAAATTTGGTTGGATCTACCAATGTTTGTCAATACGGTTGGATTTACCAAATCAGTTTTCTGAATTAAATAGGTACAATTGAAAATTTTAATATTCGCATTAAAATTTATTAACCCATTTCATACCGAGCATGGATTCCATGGGAATTTTTGGACAAAACTTGGTAGAAGGATAAGCCGGTAATACAAATTGAAATTTTAACACTCTATGCGCACTTAAATGATTAATATTTTTTGCAAAAATGAAATTTTTATATTTTGGTAATACAAATTTCTGTGAAAAAATCGCAAGAAATTTTAATTGTTTCTTTTACAATATTTTTAAAACTTAAAAAAATGGTATTTTTGGGCGTTTTTTAAAAATTGTTTTTTGACAACATTAACTGCTCAGATTTGTATGCTTCTTTGGTAGTTGAGAAAAAATAGCACCTTTTTAATATAACAAACAAAAAAATAAAAATAAATTTAAAGAAACTTATATGCAAGTGCTTGTGCAAATTTAAATGTTACTGAAGCATTAAACACATAGACGACTGCAGCTACACTACAGCCTGTCAAAAATAAAATACACACGTTTATATGAAAACTATTATTTTGACACCAACACAGCTACACGGCTACACGACTACTTTTGCCGCTGTAGTCAACTTAGGATAATTTCTATTTTTGTTGGCTACAAAACAAAAATAGTGTTGACAATATAACAAAATATGTAAAACAGGACAATTTTTCCCGCTAGAGGCGAAATAAAATCGCTAGTTCTGACTAGAAAATCACCGTTTTGGGAACACTGAAGAAACAGGTGTTTATATTTTACAATTGTTTAAAGGTTTCATTAATTTATATTTGGAAATAACTTTATTGTGTTGTTTTGTAAAAAAAAATGGATCTTACAAAATTAACAAAATATTCCTCAGCCATTATTTTAGAAGCACAAACCAAAAAAGATTAATATTTATCAAAATGTCAAATATTTAGGATTATCTGTTTACATGTTGCTGTCGTTTTCAAAAAAATTTAGTAGCTGACTAGACGACTACAATTGCAGCCAGCAGCATTTGTAGTCGTGTAGTCGTGTAGCTGCAGTCGTCTATGTGTTTAATGCATGACACTTTAGAAAACATTGTTTTCTATTGTTGTTTACACATGAATCGCTGTCACTACATTGCTAGATCTGTCAAAACAACAGAGTAGTATATTGAAAGATGACAAAGCAAATTGTGGAAAATGTTTTGCTGTTGTTTTTGTTTTTTCTTTGATATTTTAAATGTTTAATAACGCTCCTAGACGAGAACAAGAAATTCTCATTGAGTTTGTAATTTACTTAAAAAATATTTCCAGAAATTCTAAATTCGTCCCCTGACGATTTCCTTATTCAAGAATGAAATCCGGATAGGGACGGATTATTTTTCACAATTTGTTAAAAACGTTTGGGATTTTAGCACATTTAATTCCTATAATGCAGAAACGGATTAAGTTTCCACATATTTACAATTTTACAAATTCGATTAATCCTTATTATCAAGGATAATAATTGATATTAATCAAGCAATATATTTTTTAAAGTGCAAACTGAACTCAGAATTTTTCTTCCCTTAAATATTTTTTTACATGTCTTTATCGAAATCAACATACTACTTTTATTACGCCGCTCTTCCTTATATTTTTAAATATTTTTTGAAATCAAATCATTATATGGTAACCCTGGAAGTGGAATTTTTGTAATTTCTAAATATCATTTATAGGCAAGGCTTCAAAGTATCACATGCTTTTTAGGCTATTATAATATCGCATTCCTATTAAAAGTTATAGGCTCTTAAAATACACTTAAAATAATACGTCAGTAGAGAAATCTGTCAAACTGGTTTCAAATCGAATTGTCTAATTTTTGATTTAAAAAAAGATTTTAGTTATCTTCATTTATCACAATACTAAAAATCCTCAGTACTTTAACTAATTTTGAGTGTTAATTTTCAAAATTATTTAAAACAAATTTTTAAGAACCCATTCGTTAAATTTTACATAATTTATTGTTAAAATATAATATTTTCATATTACTGTTATTACCCGGTAGATGGCGCCACCAATGTATCCGAAGTTTTAAAGATGGCGCTATTTCTTTCCACCCAATTTTTTTAAAATGGCCCATATCTCGAAAACTAAGGGAGATAGAGCAAAATTTATGAAAATTTCGACTACCCCTAACCATACAATTCCCAAAAAGGTCCAAAAATGGACACTGGCGGGGCTTTAGAACCTCGGAAATTTTTAATAAAAATTTTTCACTTCATAAAATGGTCTATATCTCGAAAACTAAGCGAGATAGAGCAAAAGGGACAAAATGTTTGCTGCATCGGAGTGCCCTTATATGTCCTCACATCATATGGACTAGGCCAGGGGAGGGTCCCGAGAGCGTAGATTTGGATAAATTCTACGACTCAGTGTAATTAGAAATAAAACTGTAGTTTTACAAAATGTTTACTTAAATTTAGATTTGTTAAATTTAACAAAAAAAAGTGTTAAAAGCAACAAATTTTATTTTAAGCCAAAAAATAGGAAACATTTTTGTTAAAGTAACAAATTTTTCTGTTCAGCTAACAGACGTATTATTTTGAGTGTAGATGTGACTTCAAAGTCACATTAGTAAGAAATAGGTTACGAACCGCAACCGAATAATGTACATGTGACTACCAAAATTCGGTTGGCAACAAATTCATTTTCTGTGTGTAACATCTTTGTCCTTTTTTTTAACGAATTACACAGGCCGACAAGGTTTTCTAACCAAGAATCAAACTATACTTTTCCTAAGGTTTTAGACGTGCTGAATCCGAATCTGACCTCAGAATAATAATAAGAATTACTATAATAATAAGAAAAAAAATATAAAAAATGTTTAAAGTTCTTGACAATATAACGTTTTAGAAGGAAGTAGTAGTTGTCATATAAAAAAAGATCGAATGGGATATGGTACAAAATAAGGAAGATAAAAGGAAATTAAAATGTCAATTTTTGAAAACGAAGTTGATCATAGGAGACACAAATATATAATTTTTTTTATATATTTGTGTCTCCTATGTTTGTTCGGTACCGATAGAGGATTAAAATACCTTAATTTAAAGGTACATATCATATAAATGTTCCTAATTCTTATTGATTTTTTTTGAGAAAAAATTAAAAAAATTACGGCCTGTTTATCTAAAAAGAAACGATAATTATACGAACAAAAGGGAAACGGATGAACACGTAAAAAATTGGGTTTATGTATTTCGAATAACCATTTTCGTCTATAACTACGGGTATTACGTTATTTGTCATCCCAGTTGGAAATTTCGTGAAGACGTCTTTATGACGGCTTAGCGACATTTCTCTGTCATTGGTGATTTGTTGATCCGCTCCCATACAAAATACCTAAAGACACCTGCTGATATTTTCATACAAATGTAAAAATGTCATCACGATAAGTCACCAGGAGGTCTGTGTGATGAATAAATGACGACATGTCTTTAGAAAGTCGTTACTGACATTTCCAGCACGGGTCAGTAAGTTGTCATCACCACATCAACTTTTAAAAACAGCTAAAAAAAATTTGCGTTTTTTTTGTTCTTCATACTAGTGCTGGTAAATTCGGTTACTTTTCAATACTCGATACTACTCGATATTTTTGATTTGGATACTCGATACTTTTAACGGTGGTTAAATTTGAAATTTTTTAAAGTTTTTTGATAAATTTATTTTTCACTAACTATTAATTGCGTTTTTCATAGTTTTTTAAATATTTTACTTCTGATTTTTTTCTTTTAGCTGAGTTGTAATTTTGTGGCAAATATTTTAGCAGAGTCACATTTTTGTGGTAAATATTTTAGCGGAGTCACATTTTTATATATTTTGTCTGTTCAAAATGCAACTCTGAAAATATCGAGTATTAATTTTGAGTATCGAGTACCCAAAAAAAGACAAATACTCGATACTCGATACCCATCATATTTTTACAAGCACTACTTCATACTTCCCACAAAGCTCATTATTCTTTCTTATCTTTCCTTTCCTTGTAGTTAATTTTCTTCTATTAAAAATAGGCAGTTTGTCAGCGTCACTTAAGATAAAGTAAAAAAGTGCAGACATGACTTTAAGACGTCTTTGGAAATGTCTGAGCCTGCTGACTTGTCACTTAAACGGCGCTACTGACATTATCTTTAAGACACATTTTCCAGCTGGGATTTTACTCTTTTTAAATAAAAGGATTGCCCTCATACTTTTTTTTAAGCATTCGAAGTTTTCTTGAAAATATTTGTTAAAATATTAAGTGATGGTAACCTTTTTACAAAAAATAAAAAAATCGGAAATAATAAATAGCAATAGAATTTTTTTAATTTAAGCCTAGACCAGATAAACGCATTGTCGACCACAGTGCGACGTTTTGTCGATAAAGCAGTTTTTGTATCTTCGCTATTTGTCACTGCCGAGAAATTATAAAAGTTTCTAAATAAACAAGAGCTGTTTTTAAACAAAAAGTATTAAGAACTTTTTAAAAATGATAAATCGTTTTCGCGAAATTCAAGAACAAAATTTGACAGCACTGCCACTGTCCACTGGAACTTCCAATACGCGGTTTGGGCTTTATTTTCAAAAGCATTATAAACTGCGGTGCTAAATATGAAAAATAATTTTAAATATCGTGTGATCTGCGGGATCTAAATTGCAATAAAATACTCAAAAAACAATAATAATGAATTCAAAACTGTTGTGGATTTTATTTGGAAAAAGGTTTGTTGGAAGAACGTACAAATTTTTAAATATCTGAACAAGAATGTTGTAAACAACGAAACCTTTTAATGTTTTAAAAAACATAAAAATAAAAAAGTGGTTTTTTGATTAACTTTTTAAGAATTGGTTATCAGGAAAAAGTAAAATTGTGTGGATAATTGATAAAATAGTGCATTTTTTCTCCAAACGAAAACAATTTTGTTATCGTTTGTTTTTGACAAAATTGCTAGAGTTTGACAATTAGTTTCGTAATAGATATCCAAATATCAGACGAAAATATGTTGAATTATAACGTGATCGTTAATATTGTTTGATTTTTGTGTTACATAAACCAAAAACCACTATCGTTTTTTATTTTAACGAACGAAAGCCTAATTTCCGTTGTTCATATACAGCCTTTAGTTTCTTTTCGATATTCACAAAAAAAATAAAAATATTTAGAAGTTGAAATTTAAAAATCGGCCGTGACAGGCTTGTGCGGAATTTTGTAGGTTCAAAACAAGAAAAGAATTTTGAAAATTGGTTAAGAATTGTGGCCTGAAATGTTATTTGCTCAAAAAAAGTGCTTTTGGATGCACTGTGCGTTTGCAGGGTCAGAAATTTTGAAATTTTTTAGGGTAACGGGTAGGTTTCATAAATTTGTTAAGCCCGCCATGACACATTTTTGACAAATTTAAGCCCAGAAATGTTTACAAATATCCAAAAGATAATGACACAATATTATTTTAAAACCAAATTTTATTGTAATTGGTAATCTTAAAGACATGAAAATCGTAACAAAAGTCGATTTGTGTGTTGAACAGTTAAATCGTAAATACGGATCTTATTGATAGCTACTGCCAACAAGATTATTTATATGCCTATTTATATCATATATTTACTATCCGAATACCTTGATATTTTCATAAAAGTTCATATAAATTATTGTGAAACTAAAAAAATTTTATATCGTTTCAAAAATTAATTTAATAGATAAAATTGGTTCCAAAATTTTTTTTACGGTAAAATCAAAATCAATCAATTGTATAAAAAAATCAATTTCGCCCCTGCCAGGACTTGAACCTGCAGCCCTCTGATTGATGTGCCAGCACGTTCCCATGCAACTCCCATAGAAAATATTAACTTCTTATCACTCATACAAAAGAACTCCTGAGCAGCATATATAAATTGCAGCTGAGGATGTTGTTAATAGTGCTGGTAAATTCGGTTACTTTTCAATACTCGATACTACTCGATATTTTTGATTTGGATACTCGATACTACTCGATACTTTTAACGGTTTTTAAATTTGAAATTTTTTAAATATTTTTGGTAACACTCTTTGAAAATGTTTATGGTAATTCAATATTTAAATTTATAAACATATATTTAAACTTTTTCACCAACTATTCATTGCGTTTTTCATAGTTTTTTAACATATTATTTTAAATATTTTACTTCTGATTTTTTTCTTTTAGTAGAGTTGTAGTTTTGTGACAAATATTTTAACAGAGTCACATTTTTATATATTTTGTCTGTCCAAAATGCAACTCTGAAAATATCGAGTAGTAGCTTTGAGTATCGAGTACCCAAAAAAAAGACAAATACTCGATACCCACTACTCATATTTTTACCAGCACTAGTTGTTAAAAACACCTTTCTAAAAGAGAACTTCTTGGTGATATAATGAAATAAATTATTCTTTTAGAATTTGTTCCCTTTTTTTTGCTGGGTTGAGCAATTTAGTTCAACTAAATGTATGTTTGTTGAGAAAAGCATAAACTAAAAAATTTTGCGAATCAACATAAAGAACCACTTCTAAATGGGTTGCCTGTTCCGATTTTTCATTTCTAAGGGAAGTTTTTAAAAATAAATTCCAAAAATGTTAATATAATGCTACGGACTTAGGCCGGTCGAGGATGGGTATTTTTATACTTTTGGGATAATTTTAAATTATAAATTTATTAAATTGGATTGGATTAAGATTACAAGATTAATGAAGTTGTAATTTTTTTTGCGAACAATTTTTTTACGATTTTTTTTGCGAAATTTGTTTTATGCAAATAAAAAGTACAATTTATGTTATTTTGTGTATATTCAAAAGGGTTTAGAAAAATATGCAATAGAGTTAGGAAAAAAATTTTTTTGGAAAAAAAATTTTCCGCCAAGAAAAAAATAGCGAAAAATTGTATTTAGCAGAGTTGGATTGATTTAAGGTCAAAAATGATCCCAAAAGTATAAAAAATATCGTTTTTTGGTACTTTAGTATTAAAATAAAATAATTAAGAAATAATTTTTAAATCTTACACTGACTTATTATTTTGAGTGAACGACATAATTTTAAATCATACCTACATCAGAGGCCTCCAATCTTTTTGGTCGGCGTACAACAATATTTAGAACCAACAATTCGCATACCTTCGAAAAAAACAATACTTCATAAAAGTTGTGGTGTCAACAAAAAGCAAAGTTTCTTTTTAACAACAACTACAATTTAATGTAATTTTATCTGTGATTGTAAAAAGTTTTGAATATATAAAATTTTAAATGAATGATATTTGTTAGATTTGAGATCACACAAGTAAATTGCAGAGAATAAAAATTGAAAAAAATTGATAGGGCCAACAGGATAGAATCCTGCTGTATCCTCAGTATCTTCGCCTTTATGGGTTAATAATTGATAATGGTCTACTTATATTGACTGCGAAACAAATAAACTATTGTAAACACAACTAAATTAGATTACCATCAACGAAATTTTAACAATGCTATTTTTATCCTCTGTTATTACTGTTTTTGCTTTGAATTTTCGTTCTTAAAGTATCTCAGCTGGTTCTATTTGACTCTGATCATCAGCTTACGAATCACAGATCTATTGAACGACAACGAACCGTTAATGTTAGTAAGTTTACGCATAACTTCATGTTATGCGTAAAATACCTGATTTATATTATGAGGTTCGTAATCTTCTTCTGTAATACTTCTATGTAGTACTTCTGTTTTAACAGACACACTAATGATTTTAACAGTGAAATGTCATAGGAGTAAAAAAATTAGAAAAAAATAATAATTTTGAAGGTATGTATACTGAAAAATAAAAGTTAGTGGAAAAATTAGTAAATTGTCTTGTATTTATTGTACACTCAGCCAAAGATTTAGTTATATTTTTTTAGCACTAAACTTATTTTCAACTAATGTTTTAGTAATTTATATTGCTACCAAAATTGTGCTCATAAACACATGACAACAACCAGAGAGACAAGAAGTAGGTGTCGCATATAAGACATTAGATGTAGTTCGGAAAAAGAAAATTATAATTAAATAAAGATTTTTGAATCTGTGTTTCATATTTAAAACAAAAGAATGTTAAAGGATTACATATACATACATAAAGATATAACACAATAAGATATAACACAACAAGATAAAATATGATTTAAATTATATACAAAATAAATTATTTAAATTTAGTTAAGATAAATATTACTGTATAAACAAAATGTTTATTAATATTGATTATGTGAAATACATATTTTAGTAGTTTGGGTAATTTTTTTTCGTTTAAAAAAAAAAAAATGTTTTTATTGTATAATATCAAAGCCATAGTTTATTTGCTTTTTTGTTATTTAGAATTGTCTACTAATATGGAAATCTGGACATTTTTATATTTTATGAAGTTTCCTAAATAATGTTCGAAAGAATAACAAAATCAAAATTTTTAGACTTAAATGTTTACCAAATAAATTAACTAAACTATAATTTCTCTACAAATTTTTTGATTTTTTTTCAGTCTACTAATATTCAGCAAAGAGTTTTATGGATTTAAGCAAGAATTTTTTTCATTTTCAATCGACTAAATGTTGGAAAAACTTTTTCTGATGCAACTGAACCTTTCGATTGGCAAGAAATGGGGTTGTCAGCATCGAATCTGTTTTCCACCGGGTATTGAATTTGCGACCTCAAGATTACTAGTATAGCCCTCTACCGCTGAGCTGTTCTTTGGTATGAACGTTGAATATACAATAATATTAAAACACCACTTTGGCATTTTGAGATATTCTTTTTTTAAAGAAATCATTTTTATATTTTTAGTTTAAAAAGTTGAGAAATTAAAAAAATATTGAATTAAATTAAATACACAATACAACAAAATAATGCACATCATTTCTAATAGAGTTTGGGCCACATAACATTTTAATAGAATGAAATTTGCCTTTTAATTTGATATATCGCACGTTTGATAGCTGCGAATAATATTTACAGTTGAAATTTCTATTTTTTCACGATTTCGTTAATAAAGAACCTACGATGAAAGGAATATTCAATAATTAATTTTACACCGTAAACTTCACATCAAACCTAATTTATCAAAATTATTTCTATTCGATTTTCTTTTATAATTTTAAGGAAAAAATTTACTAATACTTAAAAATTTTGATCTTTTTAATACCTAAAAATTAAGGAGTCTGTGACAAATCTTAAATTATAAAACCCAGATGAAACCACTCAAATATGTAAAATACATATTTTCTAATCAATACCAACAAACTTTTGGATAACTTCATTTAAAATTCCTAGAAAATAATGACTTTATTTTTTTTTCGTCATTGAGTAGTAACCTCATACAAAAGCTGTGTTTTCGACTTAGCTACATATATCCGTTAACTCATAAAAAAAATCAAAGCGTATAAAAACGCGTTTAAGACGTCATAATGATTCTTGTGGCCTGGTCTTCCAAAAAATGTATTGCTTTTTAAATTTTTGACTTTTATTTTTTTGAGCAAAAATAAAAGTTATTTTTTGACTTTTATTTTTTCGAGCAGAAATAAAAGTTATTTTTTGACTTTTAATTTTTAAAGAAAAAAACAACAGTTATTTTTTGACTTTTATTTTTTTGAGCAAGAGTAAATTTTTTTTTAATCAATGACAACGTTCCCTGCTAAAAACGTTTGCTGACATACGTTCGATTATAACGGAAAAAATATAAACGTAACCTGTTTAAAATTTTTTTATACTATAATCGTGTTAACGTAGATTTGCTTTAAATACTTAACGTTGATAGGCATGAGACAAAATACAGCTAAAATTTATTTGAAATGAAAAGATATAAAATTTGTAATTCAGATTGAATTTTCTTAAAATGTAGACGCAAAAGTTGTGATTCTTTTGATGAAATGAATTTTGCGGAATATGAACTTACGTCGTGTGTTAAGATTTTACAAATCCGATTAAGGGATTCTATCAGGTTTAAAAATACCCAGTTGAAAATGTTCATATATGATCATATATTGTCATATATGTTTTCATGTATGAGCATATATGGTTTAATGTATGATCATATATGAACATATATGTTATGTATGGAAGCATATATGGGTAAATACATTCAAATGTATAAATCCATATATGATAATATACTGCATTTATTGGTTCATATATTCCATATATCTTCATATATGAATTCACATATTATTCCATATATGGGTAATGTTTTAAGTTTTTTTGTCATGGGGGTAATTACGTGAGCGGATTAAAAAAATATTAAAATACAATACATTTGATAATTTCTTAAATACAATTGGCAACTTCTAAAATACAATTGCCAGTTTCTGAAATATAATTGATTATTCGCAATTGCAAATTTCTGAAATACAGTTAATAAATTTCTGAAATACAATTTTCAGTTTCTGAAATACAATTCATAATTTCTGAAATACAATTGGTAGTATCTGATATACAATTGATAAATATGAAAATCAATTGATAATTTCTGAAAAGCAATTATAAAACTGGAAATAAATTGATTATTTCTGAAATACAATTGGTAAATCTGAAAAACAATTGATAACTTCTGAAATAAAATGATAAATTTTGAAATACAATTGAAAATGTTGCAGTAAGATAAAAACAGCAAAAATAAAACTGCTAAATTTAGAAAATCTGCAGAAAATTTTGCAAAATATTAGTAAACTAAAAATGGCTTAAACAAACTGTTGTATCTAAAAAAATGTTTGTTAAATTTTGTTCAATGCAAATAGCAGTTTATAAAACCAATAGAAATATTTGCTAAAAATATTAAACTGTTGATTTCAGGCTAGATTTGTATTTCCATTAAAAACAAAAAACGAACTTTGAAAATTTTAAAATTTTTGTGATGTTTTTTTGTCTACTACTATAATTTAATTTTATTTTCTAATAACTGAAATTTAGCTCAATTATAACTCAAATTTTGTAAACATATTAAAAAGTTTTATATTGCCGTTCCTATTTTATTTATATTTAGCAAAAATACTCTGCTAATTCAGCAGTTCTTCATGTCCATTAAAAATTTCATAATTTCTCAATTTCATTCAAATGTACAACTTCATCAGTAATGTATGAATAGAATTATAATATTTACATTTAATTTGAATAAAAAAAAGCAATATTTTTATTAAAAAATAAAAAAAAAAATTTTATATGAACATTCATATATCTCCATATATGGCCATATACCCTCAAATTTCTGATCCGAACCCATATATGTTGCCATAAATGACCATATATGAACATTTTCACCTGGGTAGGAAAATAAGTAATTGCAACGATATCCTAGATCCTTCGCTTAATTAAAATAAGTTCCCGTGTAAAAAAGTTTAGATCTGACCAGATCTTTTTGGTTCTCAATAGATATGATTCAATCTAATTAGATCCTGTACCAGATCACATCAAATATGATCAGATATGGCATATGTGATAATACCTTATGGCAAGATCTGATAACATCTAGTGCCAAATTTGTTCAAATCTAAAGTGATCTGGACAAATGCGCAAGATATGCCTAGATCTGATCAGATCTAATTAGATCTCAAATTTGTCCCCAATTTTGAGATCTGATTAGATCTGGTAAGATCTACGAAGATCTGGCCAGATATGCCTAAATCTGATCAGATCTAATTAGATCTCAAATTTGTCCCCAATTTTCAGATCTAATTAGATCTGGTAAGATGTGCTGAGATCTGGCCAGATCTGATCTTTTTTACACGGGTTGATATGGTTCTAAAACCCAAAGTCTATACTTTTAAACCCTATTAAAACCTTTCAATGGTTTAAGTATTCAGAGATAAATTTTAAAGAAAAAACCGTCTATTTGCCAATAGTTTTAAATTTGCAAATATTTCAAAAAGTAGAGCAATTTTAAAAGTTAGTATTCACATTTGTGATATTCATCCTTAAATCTATCAGAATTGATTTGTCAAATGTGCGGTGCATTTTTATTGGTGTACTGTTTTAAATATTAAACAAAAAACTATTGGTACCGCCAGGATTCGAACCGGCGATCATCTGTTTGAAAATAAATTGTGTCCTGTTTGGAAAATAATTTTTTCAGAAATTTCTAGATAGGATTAAAATTTTGTATTCACATTCGTGATTTACATCTCAAAATCTATCAGAATTAATGAGTCGCTTGTCCGATGCATTTTGACTGTTATAGAATATAATGAATTTTGCAAGTAAATATCATTGCGAACTTTTTTCTGCATACCCCCTGGAAAAGATTCGTGTACCAGTTGCTGGAGATCCCTGGCCTACATATGTACAACATCATTTGTAGTTATTCACATTATAAAAGTACTACCGTACATTATGTATCGCTATGGTCTTGCATTTTAATTGTTTCTGGTGGTACAATATTTTGTATTGTTTGAATTATTCTTATTTTTTTAACATATATAAAAAGTTTATTAACGGTAAATCTGAGTTGTGATGTTCATGACATGAATTTAAATATGATAAATATTTTATAAATTTCGTTTAATTTAAACTCATGGAAAATTTGTCTTGGAGTTTAAAACAAATATTTAGGAAAAGTAAATAATATAAAAAACAAAATTTTAATATGACCCTAAAGCCTGTACGTACGACATCTGCTTTAAGTTGTATTGCGGAAACGTTTAGGAAATTTCTTAAGGGAAAGCAACATAATATGTGTAAAAGGTTGAACTAAATAGTATCTGTAAAACTGGTGTCTGTAAGGCCGCTACCCTCCTCCTTGCAAAACCTGGGTAATATGTTGGTATTACAGTTCATATTATCTAATAATACATCAAACCCCTTAAGAACCTTACACCTTACCCTTGAATTACTTCGGTACCAAATTCAGTCTTTTGTATGGTTTATTGGTATAAATTGTTCTTCTAAAAATTACGAATTTTTTTAATCTGCGAATTAAAATTAATATTCGATTCAAAAAATTAAAATTTAAAGAAAAGGTTTTTGAAAACTCCTTACTAAGTTAAGAATAACATGTTACTAGCTAAGGAGTTACATCGATGGTCAAACGCTTTTGAAAATAATAGTTTTTTAATAATTAAACATTTTTTGTCAAAAATATGCAAATTTTAATTTAATACGCAATATAAAATATAAAATTAAAGAAATGAACGCGTTACTTTTAACCTAGGATTAATTAGTGTTTTGAAAGGAGTTGCCAAAATGGGCATGCCCCTGTTAAAATAATAGATTTGATAGAAAAGAAAGATGTTACCTTTCTTCATTTCTTCTACAAAAATCATTCACAGGTAATATGAAGTTTTGCTGTGTTATTTGATTTACATCGCAGTCAATAAATTACATTTTAGGACAAGGTCAATTAAAATAGATTGGTTTATAAATAATAAACATAATGTCAATATTCCACCCTTTAAAAAAACAATTTTATAATATAACTTCTTCATATTTACGCTAGTTCCGATGTTATTTTGGCACAGTATAGGGCTTTACGAATAAGATAAGATTAAATCTTTGTACTGAATTATAATGAAAATAAATTTCATAAATTTCATAAATTGGAGGGTCTACTCACAACTTTTGCAATTGTATTTCTGAAAATACCAATTGAAATTCATAAAATATTAATTGAAATTCGGAATTTCCATTTGAAATTCAGAAAACATTAACTATAATTCAGAATTCTGAAAATACCTATTGAAATTGAGAAAATATCAATTAAAATTCAGAATTTCCATATGAAATTCAGAATATCAATTTGAAATTCGGGAAACATGAATTGAAATTCAGATCTTCCATTTGGAATTCAGAATATATAAAATGAAATTCAGAATATATCAATTGAAATTTAAAAAATATTATTTGAATTCAACAATTAAAATTCGGAAAATATTGTGGCATTTGAAATTCAGAAACACTTGAATTGAAATTCGGAAAACATCTATAAAAATTCAGAAAATATTGTACCAACTGAAATTCTGAAATCTTCAACTGAATTCAGGAATCAAGGAGTGAGATCATAAAAATATTAACACACATTTTTGCCTTTGGTTTAAAGTTTCTCATATTTTTTTTTCGGCAGTTTACATTTTAAAAATATGTCAGTTAATAAATTAACTTACATCATGAGTTTTAATTAGCAATTTTTTACAGAATGGACGATGAAAGAAAAGTGCGTTCAAAAATAATTAAATATTTTCAACCAAACCAAACATGGACATACAAAAAAGTGTATGCCGCCAAACAGTTTCAAAAGTGGTAAAAAGGTATCTGGAACACCTAACAATTGAAAGGAAGCCGGGAACAGGAACAACAACTGGTTATCGTAACATTGGTAAGGCATATAAAGTTAAAAGCATCCTTAAGAGAGCTCCTAACACATCTGGCAGAAAAACAGCTTGGTTAGCCCAATGCTCCGAGTTTTTTGTACGTAAATGAAATGTAAGGCAGGACTAAAGTCCTACAAAGTTCAAAAAGATCCCGATAGAAAAGCTTTTAAAAATTTGGAGGCCAAAACCAGAGCTCGAAAATTTAAATCAAATTTTATACAAAAATACAACTGTTGTGTAATGGACGACTTATGTCCTGGCTGATTTTTTGCACCTCCCTGGTCATGAATTTTATGCTTCCGATGTTCGAGGAAATGTTGCGGAAATATTTAGGTCGAAAAAGCAAACGAAATTCCCTAAAAAATTCCTAGTAATGGCAAGCCATATGTAGCTGCGGCCAAAGAAGCCAGTTATTTGTGACATCTGGCTCTATAAACAGCGAAATTTATATCAAGGAGTGTTTGCAGAAGAGACTTCTTTCATTTTTGAGTCAACACAATGTATCCACTTACTTTTGGACCGATTTAGCATCTTGTCACTACAGCAAGAAAGCGCTGTAGTGGTATAATGATAATAATGTGGTTCTTGTACCAAGAGAGGCAAACCCACCAAACTGCCCACAGCTCAGGCCAGTGGAGAGATATTGGGCTCTTGTTAAAAGATAATTAAAGGGCACAAAAAAGGTCTCCCAAGACATGCAATATTTCAAACGTATATGGACCATCTGCTCTAAAAAGGTGACAGAAACTACCATAAAAGCTTTAATGGGAGGGTTTCCGGAAAAAGTGGATAACTTTGTTCGTAGTGGTTAGAATTCCATACGGTTTTTTTTTTGTTAGATTTTGTATTAAATTTCATTTAATAAAAATTTAGTTTGAAGTCTTAAAATTCAGTGGTTTGTTTTTTATTCAACTTTATGTCTGTTAACATTTTTATGATCTCACTCCTTATTAATTCAAATTCAGAAATCATGAATTAAACACATGTTATGTTTTTGAATTTCAGTTGAGAATTTCTGAATTTTAGTTGATATTTTCTGAATATCAATCAATACCGTTATGAATTCAAAACCCTTTCAAGTGACTACCGTTACCCCTAAAATGCCGATACCGAAATACCGTTATCCTTAAAGTACCGATACCGATATAAACGGAATGTCGATACCCTTAAAATACCTTTTCTCTGCTTTTGGTAATTGCACTTGCTTATTGAGTATTTTACTTACATTAAGTTGATAAATTTGTTTTGTTTTTATTTGCGTTTATTTTTTTGTAAAAAAAATTGGGCAAAACTGCAGTCTCGTCAAAAAAAAAATATGACCCCCTCTGGAATTAAAAAAGAAAAACACGAAATTAATTTTGGGAGGGGCTCGGACCCGGGAGGCCCGTGGTGGCCATTGGAATTTTTTAAGTGAGGTTTTTAAAATTTATGATCTAGGGACCATAATACCGTATATGTACCAAAGTTTGGTAATTAGTTTGCAAAAAAAATGCTGGAAAAAAATTTTAAAAGGGAAAAAATCTTTTTTTTTTCATTTAACAACTAATGTGCTAATTCATAAAAAAAATTTATTTGGTATTTGAAGCTTGCTATAGTTAAAGTAGATATTTCGCTTAATAAAGAGTTATTAGAAATCTTGATTCATAATCGCATTTTAACTATAAATTAATTTTTCGATTTGATACTGGCAACACTATTGTTTATTTTCTCTCTTCTCACAAATAAGTCGTAAGTGATTTACAAATTTAGTAAACGATTGAGTCGGTAATCGGAAGTGAAAATGTATTTCCTTAAATTAGAGAACTAATGATGTGTTAAGATAAATTTAAAAGCCATTAAAAATATTTTTTTTATTTATAAAGCAAATCAATGGAAATGTGTGTAAAAAAGTAATTTTTTAAAATATATTATTCAAAGCATACAAAAGTAATCGAATTTCGAATAATGTTTTGACAGTCTGTACATCACTATTGTTTTGTTTTTCTTTTTAATTTAATTTTTACATTTTTGTGGAAATTTTTTCGAAAATGGTCAATGGCTGCGCAATTGTTGTAGTTTTTTTCAGTTTGATGGATGCATGTTGTTGGAATCCACACATTCTAGGGATGGGATGGCTTTAAAAAATCATTTCATGCCTGAAAATGAAATAATTAACAATTAAATGGTGGCTTCCTCTCTCCAAACTTTATAAAAGGTTTAAAGTTAGTGAGTACCAACTATAAACCTTTATTATTTTCTTCATTATTAAGCAAATATGAATACTGTTTTTCACAAATTAGCTTAAAATCTCGCAATAAGACTGTTGTAAAAGTTTATGAATTAGACCATAAATATATAGTTGATTATTTTATTTGGACAAAATTCATTTTTACAAATTTTAATTTTGCCTCAGCGCCCAAAAGGAATTATAGGGCAAGTTGGCAAAGTAATTCAAAAGTTAAATGTACAAATAAAATTAGATTAATTAATTAAATTAATTAAAAAAGTAACTTATAATATATATTACAAACGTATTTTATAAGAAAAAATTACATCAAAAGCGTTTCGATTGTATTAAGTAAGTATGCTTTACAGGAGGGCTTAAAAATAGAAATTCGATCAATTAATTTTAAAGCTGTAGGCAAATTATTAAATTTTATTGCACCAATATAACCAGTTCGCTGTTTGGTTGTCTCTAACCTGCATCTAGGATTTCTGAAATTTGTTCTGTTTCGTGTATTGAAATTTATTTGATTTTGTGTGAATAGTATAGTATGGTAACCAATATTATTAGTATGTACATTTAAAAACAAACATTAAAACTTGGTATTCATACAACCCATAAATTGGTAATATCGTTTTGCTTACTTCTTTATACTATATAATGAAATAGTTGAATACAAAAAAGGTAAATTGTATACAATTTTTAATGCTTTATTTTGCATACATTAAAGAGATTTAAGTAGAGCATTATTTTTATCGTAAGCATATACAATGGCCAAGTAATTTAAGTGAGATTGAATCAGGGATTGATATGTCATCAGTAGGGCAAGGAATTTCATGCACTTAAAAATGGAAAATATGCGCCTAAAATATGAGGTTAAAAAAGAAAAATATTCATTATAAATATAAGAAATATGCACTAAAAACTATTAATTTTGCAAAAATAATGCACTCTAAAACTTAAAAATGTATTTAAGTTAGTTATTTTGCAAACAGACACAGAACTTGAAGATTTCCTATAGGTCAATAAGGTTTTAAGAATGTTTATTTTGATTGAATCAAAATATGAAAACGTATCAATTTTTTATATTTTTTTACAAAATAAAAAATGCTCCTAAAAATGAAAAATATGCACAAATATGCTTTAAAAAGCACAAAATATACATTAAAAAGGCACCAAATATGCATTTAAAGTCAAAATATGCAAAAACATGCATTTATGACAAAATATGCAAAAATATGCAACTACAAATCGATGCCATTTTGTTCTAAATTTGATGATTCGGATAAATATATAGTCCATATTAGTTTTGGACTATCGAGAAAAAACATGCATTTGCATGAAATTCCTTGCCCTAATCATCAGTTTTGATCTTTTTTCCAATTTGTTCTTTAATTTATATAAAATACCAATTGCTGGGGCTATCTTCTTTTTCACATCACTGATGTGCAGATTGCACGATAAGTTGCTTTGAAGAGTAATTCCTAAATACTTTACTGAATGGGTTTCATGCACAATTTTTCCATCTATATATACATTAAAATTGCGGTTAATACTCAAAGAATGTGGTCTAAAGCGAATTAGTTTGGTTTTATCAGGATTCAGTAATAATCGATTCAACCTCGCAAATTCGAAAATCAATGCAGCATCTCTTTCAATTCTAGTTTTGAGCACCAAATCATGCTTATATGCATACAATATACATACATCGTCAGCAAACGTACATAGATGACCACTTAAATCAAGGTTTTTTATATCATTTAAATATACTGAGAATAATAGCGGCCCTATTCCACTTCCCTGCGGCACGCCATATTCAACAGAACCAATAAAACTTTTTGCATTGTTTATATTTACATATTGTTTCCTGTTTGTAGAGTAACTTTCAAACAACAGAAGTTCACGACCTTGAACACCATAATACTTTAACTTTTGTAACATTATCTGATGATCTACTAGGTCAAACGCCTTAGTGAAATCAAAAAATATTCCAGCAACTACAGAAAACCCATCATCAAGAGCCTTACAAACATTTTTCACAACGTTAAGTACAGCATCTTCGGTACCACATCCTCGTCTAAATCCAAATTGAAAATCATACAAAAAAGTATTCTCCTCCAGATAAAATAGCAGTTTGTCATACAATATTTTTTCAAAAATTTTATCAATTGAAGATAGAACGGCAATCGGTTGATATTTATCTACAGTAGATACATTTATTTCTTTTGGTATTGGTACTAATTTGTGGACTCTTAAAATATCAGGATAAACTGAACTATTTATAATTTTGTTAAAAATATCGCTTAAAATTGGAGCAATTTGCATCCATATATTTGTTTGCAGAATGTAGATCACTGATTAAGTTTTCCAATTAATCTCTTGTACCACCCTTTTTTGCGTTCCGCTATAATTTTGCAATTTTTTAAGTGCGGTTTTTTTTTAATTTATAATCTAGGGACTAAAATACCAATTTCTTATACCAAAGTTTGGAAGTTCATTTGCAATAAAAAATTCTTTAAAAAATAATTCGCATAAAGGAATATGTTTGCATCAATATATTCTTTTGCAGAATGTAAGCTGACTAATCTTGTTAAAGCCCCGTTCACATTATCACACAAGTGCTTATACTGAAATTGTCAGGTTGTCAAAAAAGTATAAAAGAAAATCTTTTCAGTGTTCAGACTGTTATCGACACACACATCAAATAAATTACAACAGTTATTTTTTCTTCTATTATTACTTTTTTCACCATTACCTAGTGTCTTCAAATGCAATGAAATGTGCAAAGAAATTTAAAAATAACACACAAAACAACAATAACGAACATAATTTTGTTGTTGCTTTGTGTGTTATTTTCAAATTTCTTTGCACATTTCATTGCATTTGAAGACACTAGGTTAGTTGTTTTTAATCCTTGTTTACATTTATTTATGAATAACACAACACTTGTAACTTTATGAAATATTTCAAAAAATATATTTTATCAAAAAAATTGGTTAGTTTGCAAAAAAATTTTTACAAAAAGGAAAATGTTTGTATCAATATATTCGTTTGCAGAATGTAAATCGCTGACTAAGCTGTTTAATAAATATTTTGCACCATAAAGATTTTTTTCGCGTTCCGCCATTACTTTGCAATTTCTTGAGTGCGCTTTTTTAAAATTCATATTCTAGGAACTATAATACCCATGGTTATGTTGCAAAACAATTCTCAAAAAAATTATTTTCCAAAAAGGAAAATTTTTGCATTAATATATTCGTTTGCGGAATGTAAATCGCTGATAAATGTTTTTAATTAATTTTTGTACCATATAAAATTTTCCACAATTGCGCGTTTTGAATATAAGGTATCAATTTATCGATCAAATTTGCGAACACCATAAAAACTGAAGAACGCGAAATAGCGGATTTAGTTATAAAGTTTGTATATTTAGTTTTTTATTGTAAGTTATTTCTTATTCAGTTAATCCATCAAAAAATTATTCAAAGAGTTATTTTTGACAAATTGCGAATTTTGCATATAATACGACATATAAAAATATTAATTTATTAATAAAATTTGCACACACCGAAAAAATTTAAAAAAAAATGTAAAATTGCTGGTTCGATTTCAAGTTTTGTGTATTTAATATTTTTTTATTGAAGGTTTTTATTTTTCAATTTTGAATTGTTCAAATAACTATTTAAAGAATTATTCAATCACTTGTTAAAAATAAAATTCTCTAAATTTTAACTGTGTTATTCAAAAACTTTTAAAATAGCCTAATTACAGATTTGTAAGCTAATTTGGCAAAAAGAATATTCACAAATGATTAACAAAGAAAAATTTATTAAACGCTTAAAGCAGGGTATAGTCTAAAATATCTGTTTGATAAAGTTTGGAAAAAGTAAACCACAGTGAAAAACTAAAAACGTGAATTTACAATTATTAAATTAATTGTTTAAGAGTCATCCACCCAAGAATAGATGGAATACAGCATTTTGTATCCAACCGAAACAAAAACAAACTGCAAAAATTCAGAGACTAAACTCTTTTTTGTAAAATTTTCCCAAATTTGGTTGAAAATAAAATAAAAACAAATTCAATAAAATACCCAGTGTAGAAACGGTAATGACATATCATTATTTTTTGGACTACCAGTAGTGACACCCACTTAAATTCTTCATTATTTTAAAACATATAATAATGAGTTACTGATAATGACTTATTTTTATCATTATTTCAAATAGAAAATAATTTTATAGATTCTTTTTTAATTTTTTGAAATCTATTTTTAGACTCCATATTTTTTAAACACTGGTAAGTATATATGTAACCACATATTTTTTTAATTTTTTGTATGTTGGCGAGTAAGCTTACTTGTGTGCAGCAGGTCAATTATGTTTTTATCTATTAAATATTACATGTCGATATAGCTCAGATGGTAGAGCTGTTGACTAGCAATCTGTAGACCCAGGTTCGATTCCCGCACCAGCAAATTTTATTTAAAAAAAAAAATACAATAAAAAATATTTTTTTTTATATAATTAATTTTTTTGAAAATCTATTTTTAGACTCATTATTTTTGTCAGTACTGGTAAGCACATAGGTAACGATATATTTTTTGATTTTTCGTATGCTGGTGCGTAACGACAACTCATTATTTTTCGCGACATCGCCATATAAAGGTAATAAGAAATATAATAACAAAAGTAAGTAGTTACCATTACCAAGTATGTAGTTACATAACCACATATCTGGTAATGATTTTCTACACTAGGTAGTGATGCATTTATAATAAAACCATACCTGATATTCGAATACTTTCAGTATTCGTAATATAAAAAATTCTTTTGCCATTTTAGCAAATTCGAAATACCGATTTTAGAATGATACCGATTTCGGTACTTCATAAAATTTTTGTTTGTTTATTATTTTAATATTTAATGTCTTTTTTAAGAGAAATTTTAACAAATTTCACAATAATTCTGTTTTTGTGATTGCAATTCTTTACAAATTTTATATTTTAAAGATGCAAACATTAATAAATACGAATACATTGCATTTTTACTCAACTAGAACTTTGGCCAAGGCAAAAACTAGAATTACCACACTAAAAAAAATGTCTGATTATGATTACTTATGATTAGTATGACTTTTGCAAAGGTTATATCAACGAGTCTTTATTAATTCAGACATAAAAAGAATGTAAATGAGGGGAATGTTTTTCCTAAAAGGTTTCTTAAGAGAAACTCAAAAGATTAAAAAATTAGTCTAATAAATATTTGTTTACTTGTGTGTCTACGATTTCCCAGTATTGTTGATGGGAATTGTCAAATTTGTCCAAATTTTCTTTCTAAATTTTCTAAAAAAGAATAATAAAAAATTAATTATGTTGATTTTCTTGATTATCGCGAATTATAATTTTTTGTTTTTTTTCAGGATTTAAAAATGTGTTTTTGATTAGCGAATTAATTTTAGGCAAAATTCACGAATCAAAAAAATATAAAAATAATTCGTGCGGTTATCTTTTTTTTTTATTCCCGAATTTGTAACTCAGCTTTTTTTTATTTTTGAATCAATTCTTTGATCTGATTTATACTTCGCGAATTATTTCTTAAAACAAATTATTCAAACTATTATCTCACTTTGTTCAATATCAAATCATTGATTTAAAATTATTTTAAAATATTAACTGATTCATAAAATTAATAATTTTTAATCGTATTGATTCAAAAAAGAATTATCTTTTTCAAGCTCTGAATGAAACACAAGAGAGAAGATTAAGCCTGCTTGGAACAAAAAATTTTGATATACAATTTTGAAATTTTGCGATGTGCTATTATATCTAAGTTTACGCGCTAAATAAGAATATTTATACGAATACCGAAAATTCGGTATTGGAAAATTTTCAATACCGAAATACTGATTTCTCAATACCGAATCGGTATTGGAAAAACCTACTTCTCAGTAATGTTTAAAAATCGTTTTTTAACATGTTCTGATTTGTCATAAAACATTTTAATTTCCAAAATTTAGAAAAAAATATATTTACCTACAATTACCGAGTCAATCGTTCACTAAATTCATGTATCACTAACAATAAAAAGAGAGAGTATACATAGTGTTGCCAGAATTAAGAACAAAATTAATAAACTTTTATTGTATGTTTTTGAATACAATTTTTTAATAAAGGTTTAATAGAGATAATGAATGCTTTAGCAAATTCATGTTTTAAAGCTAAATTAATAAGTTTTTTTTAAATAACAGCGTAAGAATTTTATTTTCCAAATTTAAAATTCATACATTTTTGGGAATTTTAGTTTAAACAAAAATAAAATTTCAAATATTTATGGATTTTTAAATAAAATTCAGAATTTTTCCTTGCCTGGTTAATTTTTTGATTGATATGATTTGAATCGGCAATTTTTAGTAATTAATCCGATTATTAAAAAAATTAATTCAAATAGTATGAGTCAAACTCAAGTATGCAATTGAAACTCATTTTCAATTTTCTGTATGTACCCAGCAAAAGAAGTGAGGAAAATCAAGTAATAAAAACAAAGCAACTATTGAATTTGAAGTTGTTCTGATTTGGGCTTTTCACTGAAGAATTTAACATAGGCTTGGAAGTTGTTCTTTTTAAAAACAAATGATGTATATTTGAACCAATTATTCTTTTTCACTTCTTTAGATTTTAATAAAAAAAAAAAACAAATCATCCTGCTGCGTGTGGATTTGAACCCACACTTTTTGGCATTTCAAGCAGACGCTTTACCCCCTGCGTTATCGCTTGCTATACATGGTAGCTGACTTTTAGCAGTCTTGTTCAGTAAAGTGTTGTTATCTTCATTTCTTAAATTTTTTTATTAACTCTTTCCAGGCCGGTGGTGTGAAAACTATACTTTTTTAGGCATTTTCCCATATTTTATGCGCAAGGGCATGATTCAAATACGTTTTTATAGGTAAATATTAACACACTTATAGAAATAGAGCTGTAAAGTAGCTCCTAGAAATTATTTAATCATGACCTTGCAGAAAAACTGCTAAAATTGGGAAATTTTACTAAATACTAGTAAGATAAGAAGAGAAAAAATAAAACTGTTAAATTTACAAAATATATTTACATTTGGCATAACTTTACTTAATTAGAAATAACAAATTATCTTGTTGAAATGTGGGAAAAAAAAATTTTAGATTAGTAGGCAAAAAATAGTTTTATCTGCAAGGAAATTTGTAACAAATTTAAAGACTTTTTCTTTTTTATTAGTGTAATAATAAATATATTTAGTAAGAATTTTATCAATGGATTTTCCAAATTACAATTTTCTATTGTACAAACAAAATTTTAATATTTACCTTTTTGGTATTTCAACAAACAATAAGCATTTTTTTTAATCAACTGGATTTAGAATTTTTCATTTCTGGATTTAATAAATCCACAATAAAAGCACAAATATATGAAACAGCCTATTAATTTAATGTTAGAAAAAAATACGAATGAAAATTAAAAGCAAATCAAAAAAAATTTTAAAACTAACAAATAAAAGGTTTTTATTAATTTTTTTATGAAATATGTTTAGAAAAAAAAACTACATATCACCAAATACATATTTTCCATCTTGGACATGGAGAAATAGCTCAAATAAAAATGGCAATTTTTCACTATACTGTAAGTAATTTAATTAAATCCAATTAGTGAATATTAAATATTGCAATGGAATTTTCCAATTGTGTAAAAATGTAAATTAAAGTGATAAAACTGAAAAGGCAGACTGTCTATCGCTGTTTTATATAAAATATAATTAAAACTTAAAGTTAAAGTAAAATCCTTCATCATCGAATTCGGTATTAAAAATTAGGGTGAAAGAAGTGTCGGAACGAAAATTCTTTTTAAAATAGGGAGAATCTAACCCCATCTGTGGAGCACTTATAGAACTACTTTTTGGATTTATTAAATCCAAGTGATTAGAAAATACGGCTAAAATTTTAAGAATTACATTTTGAATTGAAATTTTTATATGTTCATAAAAATTAATATGAAATTAAAAAAATGATTTTTAAATCGACTCAAAAATAAATTGAGTGGAGAAATTAAAAAAAAAATTTAAAGTATAAACAACAAAAAATAAATAATTGTATAAAAAAGTTACAAAATTTTTTTTTCGCTCTGCCAGGTTTCGAGCCCGCAACCCTCTGATTTCTGTGCCAGCATGTTCCCATGCAACCCTAATACAAAATATTAACTTCTTATCACTTATAAAAAGGAACTTCTGACTAGCACGTAATTATGTTGTTCAAATAGCTTTCCTAAAGGAGAACTTATTGTACATCAACAATGAAGGAAGTGATTCATTTAGAAGTTATTGCATTTATTTAAATATACGAATTTATCTAAAATATTTTTTTTTTCAAAATTTATACTTTTTATAACCATTTAATTAAAATTGCAGAAATATTAGTAGAACTTATGAATCTAATCTAAAAACCTGATGAATTAAGAATGTGGTGTGGCGTGCAATGCTGCATAGATATGCAGATTTGAAAAATATATTTGTTAATTCCTTTTGTAAAAAAAATAATCATAAAACTTTTTTTATTTCTGCTTAAATATAATATTAAATTGGAACCTACGGCTAGTATTTATTTATAAAAAAGATAATGAAAGTACTAAGAATTATTGTGCTAATTGTTACTTCTTTTTGAAGTGTTGTTGTCTCGAGTCTACTTTAAAATGTGCCTTGCTGTCTTGACTGTAGCATTCTTATCAAATAAACACAATTTCCGTAAGCAATTAAATAAAAAGTAAACAAAAATTAATAAATGTTGTACATAAGTGAAGTAGTTGGCAAAAAGAAATAAAAAAATATATCCCCAAAGCAAAAAATTCATTAACTAAAAACAATCAATTTCCTCCAAACAAGCCAAGTACCGAATACAAGTGCTTTTGATATTTAAACATCAGAGCAACATTAAGGGTGGTAAATACTGTAGTAGCAGCATTTTCAAGAGCATATTCGAACAGTTGTCAAAATTTAAATAACAATATTTTTATAATTTTATTTAAAAAACATATTATTGCAGTATTTTCAAAATAATTTAGTTTTACATTCCGCCAACCAAAATCGACAGGGTTGCCACTTCATTATTGGCCTTGTAAAAAGCCGAAATCGGCTGCCACTGTGCAGGCTTCGTTAATTATCTAAAAGTAAAAATGTAAAGTAATTCTTAATGCCAGATAAATTCTCTAGTAGTTATCGTGGCTCGATTTTTATTTTTTCTAATTGTTTTTTTTTACAAAGTTGCCACACAACCTTAAAAGTTCCAAAAAATGATTTGTTGCCTTTTGTTGCTGTACTGTGGCAGCTGATTTCGAACTCATGGTTGTGGGAAAACGCGTTTAAAATTTAAAGTAATTTTACGTTAAGAAAACAGCAGCATTTCAAAAAACCGTGTGTGAATAAAATTTAGATCTCCTTGTTTTCTATATGTGTACCAAATTTGGGACGAATTGTATAGAGGGTAGTTGATATACTAACCCAAATAATCTTAAAAACAATTACTTTTGTTCGCGATGGGAACTCATTATTTTTTAGCTCCTTGTAAGCGATAGGGAAACAAGTACTCATTACCCTCTCTCTTACAAGTAAACTAATGGGTACTCATTATGTTTTGGCTCCTTGTAAACGAGTAATCATTACCCTCTCACTTACAAAGAGCCAAAAAATAATGAGTACGCATTACTTTTGGGGCAACGCTAACTAAAGTATATAAGCGAGTAAATAGGCTGGTAAGTAGTTGAGGCCATGTTTTTGATGGGTTGTTCCTTATTCTTTATACACATTGATTACTTATGGCGTGCCTTCGCCCACCATAGGAGAATCGTCATTGGCTTTTCTTTAAAGACTGCGTGCAATTCTTGCATCTTGGGATGTAGATTTTTCCTTTTCCTCTGCCTTATTATGCGATATAAGATCTCTAATAAAAATAATGAAATAAAAACACACGCAAAAAATGTTGTATACAAATTCAACGCATAGAATATTACTTTAAGACTAAATAAATTTTACAAAAAAATATGTGTAAATTTTATTTCTTCGAATTTTTATTGAAATTTTCGATGCATATCCCAGTGTAGAAAATCGTTACCAGATATGTGGTTATGTAACTACATACCTGGTAATGGTAACTAGTTACCTTTATAATTACATTTCTTATCACCTTTGTATTGCGATATCGCGAAAAATAATATGTCGTTACCTATGTACTTACCAGTATTGACTAAAATAATGATTCTAAAAATAATAAGTTTTATAAAAAAAATATTTTTTTAATGTTAAATTTTTTCCAGATTGCCAGTTTATAGCTCTACCATCTGAGCTATGTCGACATGTTATATTTGATAGATTAAAACATAATTGACCTGCAGCGCACAAGTCAGCTTACTCGCCAACATACAAAAAATAAAAAAATATGTATCCTTACCATTGTTGAAAAAAATTTAAAAAAAAATTTACAAAAATTCTAGAACATTACTTTATGTTTGAAATAATGATAAAAATAAGTCATTATTGGTAATGCATTATTTTTTATTTTAAACTTGTGGAAAACGTAATTAGTTATTAGTAGCTCATTATTATATCTTTTAAAATAATCCAGAAAGTAAGTCGGTGTCAATCAATACTGGTAGTCCAAAAAATAATGATCTGTCATTACCGTTTCTACACTGGGTTGCTGCGCACAAGTTAGCTTACTCGCCAACATACAAAAAATAAAAAAATATGTGGTTACATATATTATTACCAGTGTTGAAAAAATATTGAGTGTAAAAATAGATTTCAAAAAAATTTACAAAAAAATCTAGCACATTACTTTTTTTGAAATAATGATAAAAATAAATCATTATCGGTCATACATTATTATTTATTTTGAAATAATGAAAAAAGTAAGAATTTATTACTAACTTATGATTATATCTTTTCAAATAATGCAGAAAGTAAGTCGGTGTCATTACTGGTAGTCCAGAAAATAATGATATGTTATTACCGTTTCTACACTGGGATTATATTTCTATGGTCATTGCCCCTCCTTAAGCAAAATTTAAAAAAATAAAATGTAAATTAGGGTGGCAATGAAAATTAAAAATTGTATTTTCGTCTATAACCAGGCGGAATATTGTATCATTTCCTTTTTTTACTCATATTTGCTTCTTTTTGCTTTTTGGGATTTGCCGCTTGTTAGCTTTAGAATTGCGTTTTCTTAAAATTTTTGAACTTTAAAAAAACTGTTATTTTCTGAAGTTTATTACTTTTTTCTTTTTTACAATAATTTGCGCTTTCATCACATTAGGTTTAGCTTTTTTGTCTTCTCTACTGATGTGGTAAAAATTAAAGAAAAAATCATACACCTTTGACGTCAAAATTTCGGAATTTTAGAACAAACCTAAAATTAAAAATTTAACTATGTAATATGACACATGCTTTTTTAAATCAACTTACAGTAGTATCGTGAACACGAATATGAAAATATTTCTGAAAGTAATCTATAAGTTTACTTTTACACGAACCAATAAGTTTGGCCAACGATATAGACTAAAGACATACCAACCGTCTCTAACGCTGCACTATGTCCGAAAATCGCAGTCGCGGCAAAAGATATTTCTACTGCCGAAATATATGATTTGAGAAAAAAAAATATGTGATCCACGACCCTTAAGGGTGATTTGAGAAAATCACAATATAATTTGCTACAGAGATTTGCATAAATCGTGGAAATATTTTTGGAAAAATTGTGCTGGTCAAGCGAGCTTTTTCTTGGTGCTCTCATATGAATGCCGCTTTTTCAAAGGCCATATTAAATTTTTTAAATATAACTCTAATGTAAAAAATAGGCATAGAACTGTATGTACAGCGCTTTGCCAGTGAAAAAATATTTGTTAACGAAATGGGCGAACCACGCCCTCTTTTAATGGGGTGCATATAAAAAGTCTCTTGCAAAAAAGAACTTGAAAGGCGTGTAACAAATTCATTCGTTTGCAAATAATTTAAGCATAACATAAAATCGGAATTTAAGATGAAAAGTGCTACACTTCAGTCATTGATATCAGTAGTATGTCTTTTATCTTTTCTCTTTCTATATTTATTGCTTGTTTTTTTGTGATCTTTCAAAAGCTACCTAAAATTAAAATCCAGTGTTATCGATTCGATTATACTATTTTGGGAATTAAATACCCCCCCCCCCCCCAATAACGACGAGCGCAGACGGAATAATAGGTAGCTAACTTGTCAAGGTAGTAAACCGCGAACAAATAATCGTCACAAGTTTCCAATGAAGAACTGTGTATAGGAAACTCCTTTATGTCTCGTTATCTACGTAAGTTCTACTCCACAGTAAGACGATAAAACTATTCACAATTTCACAAAAAATATTACACATTAAGAACGTCAAAATAAGTACTAAATACAAAAATTTATCAAAATATGTTTATAACAATTAAAAATACACACCTCCAGTACTAGAGTCCATATTCACAAACTTTTTTAATAAAAATATATGTTTTGGAAATCAATGTTTTAATTTTATAAAAATTTTATTGTTTCACAACTGATAATACGTATTAGAAAAATACAAATCCTAGCAGCTATGTATACGTAAACAGGGGTTCCAACTGCCATATTTTTTTTTATTCTTTCCACTATGTTGGAAATGGAACCGTATAAAAAAAATATTGAAAAATGTGAAGTTGAAAATTTACTTTTTGTAGCCAAATTTGGAAATTCGGCCATAATGTGCTGTTAATTTTATATGCCAACTGCTTTCAAGAGAAACAGTTTTTAGTCGTTTTTTAAACAATACAATGTTTTAAATATGGTAGAGTTGCATTTTTTATGTGAGAAACTTCTCACATAGTTACAGAACTCCGGCACAAGCAAAAAAAATTAAAACATTGTCTTGTTAGCTACTAACTGGGACTTTAACTGACACATTTGTTTTTGTTTCCCATATAAATTTTAAGTTTAACTTTTGGTTAAAATTTAACGGCATATTGTATTATCGGGAAATTGTGTTGTCCCATTGTATTTGAGTGCCCTCCTAATATACATATATTTGCAGAATATAGAACATACCTACGTATAAAACTGTTGTAGAACTAAATATAGAAAACAAAAATCTATTTTACTTTGAAAAATTTATTTTACTTTAAAAGATAAATTTGATAAGAATTCTAGATAGGAGAAATGTACAATAAAATAATTTAATAAAAATATTATATTCGTCAAAATATTTATGTATACAATTCTTTGTTGTCGACACCAGTTGTGTGTGTGTCGCTTATTTCGTAGTTAACCCGATAGGTTTTTACCGGGGCGACCACAAATTTCGTTAGAACTTGGATATATTATAGAGAATTAAAGACTTGAGCTGCGCATTCTGCGCTTATGGACGTAAACAAGTTAAGTAAAAAATCAATTTAACCCTAGAAGATCAACGCAGGTCCTTTAGACGTAAAGTTGCTCCAAGTGCTCACCACATAATTTATATTGTTTTAATTATCAAAATTTTAACTTTTTTTACATAAAACTACCAATTTTTATGCGACATTATTATCCATATTATTATTATAAAGTAAAAACGCCCGGAAGATTTCTAAATTTTAAATTTTATACAAGAAATTTTATAAAAGAAAAAACATCAGTTTTGAAACTTCGAAAAGTGAGTGCTTACTAAAATTTTCTATTAAAAATAAATTTTTTTGCTACAATAATTTATGTTAAAATTTGTATTCCATTATTCCCTCTAGTCTCTAATTATTTTCTAGGATTTATTGAATGCATAATAAAATTTCGAATTTGTCTCCAATTTACATGTAAATACCTGCACTAGTTATTAAAGTTTCATTTTAATTAAAAATTTACAAGGATTAATGGAAAACAGTATACATGAAGACAGTATACAACTTCTCTGAAAGAAAATTTTCTAAAATTTAATGAGATCTATGAATTGATGCTACTTTTATAAAAACTAATATGAAACTGTAATTTTAGAATTTTTTAAAACTTTTTACTTAAAATGGCCGTTAACGAAAAATTATTAATGAGGACAGATTTAGCATGCTCAAACATCGGCTTAAACATATACAAAACGTCGTTCATGTCGTACATTTTTTTAAATAGTTTTTCTCAGAATTTTTCAAAATCCTCATATACACGAGATGGCTTTGACTACATGGGCGCACCCTATGTTAAAATAGGGTAATTTTAAAAATAATTTTATCAAAGCATAAGTCCTCGATTTAATTTTTGTAAGTACATACATATACCAGTGTTATTAGTTTCGAAAATACATACTATTGATATTTCGACTTTTAACCAATATAAATCCGGATTTATACCCTCAAACAATTATTTTTTTACATATTGTGTTTTTCATACACAATAATTCCCGAATTATAAAGATAAAGGTTTTTTCCAAATTTTTTTCTAAGCTGTAATAAATGCAACACTGAAAGATTTTTTCTCATAAAACAAAAGAACAACAAGATTGCATATGCATAAAAATATATCACAATAAGATAAAGTATGATTTACATTATAGACAAAATAAAATATTAAAATTTAGTGAAGATAAAGATAAAAAGTGATTCTATAAACATAATGTTTAGTAATATTGATTATGTGAACGACAAGGTCAGACAATTTTTCAGTAGTTTGGGTAATTTTGTTTGTGTTCCCTTTCAATTTTTTAAGAAAAAAGTTTTTGTAGTATAAAAGCCATAGTTTATATCTTTTTTTCTTTTTTAGAATTGTCTACTAATGTGGAAGTCTGGACATTTTTATATTTTAAGAAGTTTTCTAAATAAGTTTGCAAAAATAACAAAAACACAGTTTTTAGACTTAAATTTTCAGCAAATACATTAACTAAAGTACAATTTCTCTATAAATTTTTTGAGTTTTTTTCAGTCTATTAATATTTAGCAAAAAGTTTTATAGATTTTAGCAAGGATTTTTTCATTTCCAATCGAATAAGTGTTAGCAAAATTTTGCTGAATTTACTGTCTTTTTAGTAAAAATCATTTCGCTGATTTTCAGCAAACTACTTTTGCTGCAATTAACAACTTTTTTGCAAGCACGCTCCTGAATAAAAATTTGCTGTCACAGCCATTTATTTCTGATATAAACATGAAAAAACATATGGATTTCGCAAATTTGTATGTAAACAAGCCTCCAGAGTTTTCGGAACGTATTTTATTTTCGGATGAAAGCAAGTTTGAATTTTTGGCATAAAAGGAAAGAAGTTAGTTTGGGGAAAAGCTGCTACTGCGTTAAATAAAGAAAATCTTGTGCCAACGGTTAAACACGGTAGAGGAGGCATAATGGTTTGGGGGTGTATGGCTTGCTACGGGGTTGGTAATCTCGTATTTATGGAATCTATAATGGATCAAATTGGACATCTAAACATTTTAAAACGAAATATAAAGCAAAGCGCTCAAAAATTGGACCTTGGAGAAGGCTTTGGTTGCTCTACAACACCAAAAATCAATTGAAATCACCCCCTTAGTCACCCGATCTGAATCCACTTGAGCATTTATGGGATTTACTGGAGCGCAGAATCCGCCAACACAAAATAACCTCCGAGGAAATGCTAAAAAAGAGGAAGTCCTTAATCGTAAGGGATATCCGAAAAGTTACTAACTGTAACAATAACCGTGTTTTCGACTTAACTATATCCGTTAACTCATAAAAAAACTGAAAGTGCATAAAAACGCGTTTAAGACGAAAACTAACACATTGCTTTTCGTATTCACGTTAACTTTCAACGCGGATAATTAATAACGCTGAAAACTCAACATTTATACATTTTCATATCTAACGTAACTTTTCGCGTTCCTTCCTAAAAAATTTTGCTGACGTGCGTTGGATTATAACGGAACAATTATAACTATAACCTGTTTAAATATTTTTTATACTACAGCCGGTTTAACACTACAGCCTTTAAATACTTAACGTTGATGGGCATGAGACAAAATACAGCTAATATTTTATTTTTTTTTATTATTTTTTTTTTTACATAAATATTTCAAGTGTACGAATACTTTTTCTTCCAAATTTTTCGATTTTTTTAAAGTTTTTTTTCTGTTATTTTTTTATAAAACAATAAACTTTAGAGTGAGTTAAAAATAGCAATAAAATTTGTTGAATAAAAGTGTATTATTTTAAATTTTTTTTAGGGTATAAACTTTTTATTTCAAGGTGTACGGATACTTTTTCTACCAAGTGTATATTTTCCATAGTGGTAAATATAAATAAAATTTCCCAATCAAATTTGAACATTTTTTGTATAAAATTTTCAAATTTCGCGTAATCCGCCACTACGATTTTGATTTCATATTTGTATTATACACCTAAACATACATATATTATATTTGATATGTCGCGATCATAATAATTATATTTAATTTTTCTATTTTTTTTCCATTATTTTAAATTAATTAAAAATAATAGAACAAGTAAAACCTTGAAACTTCAATTACTATCTGCGACCTCTAAACAAAACATTTGTGGAGATGTTTTTATCAGACCATATTTATTTTCATAATGGCATATTTGTATTTTAGGGTTGTGGTGCGTGATAATTCCAGCTTGTATTTTTTACAACCTTAATGCTAGATATATATATTTCTTTTGATCAGGAACACAGTTTTAGATACAAGAACACTTTTATGATATAAAAAAATATTGAATATTCTGTGCCACAGGCATAGCTATTGAAATCGTCCACTAATTCTATATATATATTAGGAGTTCAATTTGGCGTCTATAAAGTGGAGCTCCATTTTTAAATTTTATTTTTTAAATCTGCAAGAGCGCATTTTCTAACGTCAATACTTATTTGGTTTCACTAAAGTCAAAGGATATTATCGGGATCCTCCAAAAATCGCATAATAGAGGCTTTCTAAAATATCAATTGCGAATTTTTCAATAATGATATACGCTGAAGAACTTTAGAAAACGGGTTTGAAATTAAGATACACAAAATCTAGCCAGTTTAAGTATTTTTATTAAGGGGAGAGCAAGTTCTCTAGATTTATGCAGCAGTGTTTCTAGTGGGGAACAGCAACATATTTTTCTTGAGCGACCTTAATGAATACATATGAAATATTTTTTAGAACAATACATACTATTTTATTATTTTTTTTTATCTCAACTCAGTCTAGTTATGTAAAAACGAGAACAAATTTTTTTTTTTTTTTGTGATTTGTTCTTTAACAGTAAAACAAATTATAAATAATTTTGTAAAAAGTAGTTTGTGTTAATTACTAATAACAAACTTAGCACATTTTTAATTTAAAACTCATAACATCACACACACCTTTTTTATATTTTTCTCCTCTTTGGACTTGTTGAATTTAGTTCACTTTTTCTGGTTTTTTTACTTCAATGTTGCGCTGTACGTGCAATATATACCTAATGTTTTTTTTTTAATTTCTTTTGATTTTTTCTACTACGGTACGAACGTTTTAGTTCACTCTGCGTTTATTTTTTTATTTGGTTTTAATATTTATAACAATCACTTTAACGGAATTAACAGAACCAACCCACTTAGTTCACGTCTTAATTAACACTGAGCTGAAATCAAAAAGTATCGCGAACAAAATACTTCACTTTTATAGCAAAAGTTGGTGTTATAACTGCTTCTACTGACGGTAATGATCGTGTTTCTTTTTAAAAGATTTTTGTTGTTTTGGTAGTAGCTGTCCGTAATATCAATGCAGAATGATTATAAACTGGTCGTAGTAGAGTTGTTGTTAGCGTTGCCAAACTTTTTACTTTCGGCGGTATTGTTTAGCATTTCGTCACCGCGTCAACTGCAAGCCGTAAATAATATACCATTGAGAACAGTGTTGCCAACACTTGAAGGTAGGAAAGCACCGTGAGCATTGTGAAAACAGGTAAAAAGGGTAAAAATTTACCAAAAATGGGGTAAAAAAGCACGATATTAATTTTTTGAAAAATTTAAGTCAAGAATTGAAAAACAAATTTTAACTTTGTAAAATTGTGCAAAAAGGGTTCAAAAATAACCAAAAAGGGGTAAAAAAGCACCAAATTAATATTTCAAAATTTTCAAGTTTAAATATAACGAAGTTGCTATTTAAAATTGTACTACAAACATTGTGAAAAAATTTATTTTTTGTATAGTTCGTAAAATTTTTTCAACTTTGACAGAAAATTGAAAAAAAAACGAGAACAAATACCAGAAATATAAACTGTACAAAAAGCACTAAAAGCACTGCCAGAAATCTGAAAAAGCACTGTAAATACCGGCTGTTTTTAAACGGGTATTTGTAAAAAATCACCGAAAAGCACTGAAATGGCAACACTGATTGAGAATGAATAATTGTATATCTACATCAGAATTTTTAGTTTTGAACGTTAACCCATGTTCTGAATTAAGAAATCGTACTAATTTTTTAACTATAATTGGTATGACCAAAGACCCCAATACGATTTTTCTGAATTTTTTATTATCGCACCAATAGATCCAGATTTTTTCAAAATTATATTTTTAATGTGTTCCATAATTAAACTCTACATAAATAATCAAGATTCCTTAAAGAAAAATTAGTACACATTTTTTGGATTATTTTTTAAAATTTTTGTTTTGTGATTTTTTTAGCTTTTCAAAAAAATCCCAGATTAAGATTTTGAAATTAATATGTGGCAACGCTGTAATGATAATCTTAATTTTTGTTATTTGTGCTTATAGCCAAACTTTTATGCAATTTTATGCTTTTTAATGCGCTGTCATATCAAATATCGTTTTGAAAATATAGGTTCTTAAAATGAATCTTCATATGACGACGCTAGGATAATCAGTGTTACTTAGCAGGGAATAATTATTCATTGTACTAAAATGTTGCCTCAATATTGTCCTTTAAGTCGTTAGAATGAGCATATTAGCCCGTTATACTTTCAATTTAAAATTATAGAAATGATTTCAAAATTTAGTCAGTTTCGTAGAATTTAAAAATGTTTAAAAATGGTTCATATGCATATTCTAATTATTAGGATTGTTTTTTTCGAATTTTGTATAAATATTCCATACAAATTAAGCATTTATAAAATTTTTAAGTAGGTATAAACCAAAGGTTTAAAAGGCTTAATTCTTTCATTCGCTTTTTAAAAACTAATGAAATTTGGGTTAAATTTCATTCTCTAATAGCATTCTTATGGAAATAATTCGATAGCTTAATTCCCAATAGCTTTAAATTATATGAATTCATTCTATTTTGATTGAATTCTAACTGAATGAAACCCAATTTACCTGAATTCACTTAATAAAAATGTGAATGAAAAATGATTTGTTTTCATTCACTTAATCAAATGATAAATTTAAATTTGCATGTAATTGCTGAAATATTAGCATAATACAAATGAAAAACGTTTAAAATTCATCTAACAGAAATAAATAGTATCGTATGCTTTGTTACAGCTTGTATGCTTTGGTTTTGATTGTTTGTTAGTTTCAAACTACACTGCACTAAGTGAATGATAATAAAACTTCTTCATTCAATTAGTAAAATGGTGAATGAACATGCGATTTGAATGATTCAAGTTGGGAATTCATTCAATTCATATTAAAGCTTTGGGAATGAAGCTTATGAATGAATTCTTTACGAATGGTTTAAGGGAATGGTACATGAATATTTTTTAAATCTGAATTTAATTTTTCGTGATTCAAGCTTAAATTGAATTAAGTTTTTAGAAGCTCTGGTATAAACAAGACTATTAATTATAGAGATAGGAAATCAAAACTTACACTACTCACCGATAGAGGGCGCTGTAATTTTGTATTACCTGAGCAACTATTTCGTATCAGTTTAGTATCAGCTGAGCCTATATTTAAAAATTCAAAAACTGCTGAAAACTGCTCAAAATAAGGAAAAAAACAAGCGCGGAATATATTCAAATAATAAAATTTTAAATATCCGTTTGTCTTTTTGCTTTGTTGTTTGTTATTATTTAAATTTAAATAAAAAAATAAAATTGTCAATTTTTTGAACAAAATGCCATCTAGTGACAACAATATTTTTATAACTTACTTTTTTGGTGATGCCATACCCCTGGGTATAAATTAAGCTTCTTAAAAATTAAGTAGTTATAAATATGATACCAAGTCTTAAAAATGCTTGGCTATTCTCAGAGACTATTAATTATAGAGATAGGAAATCAAAACTTATAGTACTCACCGGTAGAGGGCGCTGAAATTTAGTATTACCTGATCAACTATTTAGTATCGATTTAGTATAAATATAGGCTCATATTTAGAAACTTAAAAACTGCTGAAAAATGCTCAAAGTAATGAAAAAACAATTCAAATAATAAAATTTGAGATATCCGTCTGTTTTTGCTTTGTTGTTTGTTATTATTCAAATTTAAATAAAAAAAGAAAATTCTAAATTTTTTAAACAAACGATAACAAGTGATAACGATGTTTTATAACTAAATTTTAGTATTTTTTATTTCATAAAATATAAAAAAAACAAATGGTAGCAAAAGAATTATGCGTTCGTTAGTAAATGTAGACCAAGGCACACAAGATAATTAATCCATTTCGCGTTCCAAGGAAGTATTTGTACGAAACCAGCTTTTGTACAAAGGTAACCCGAATTGTTGAAGTTTTATTTGTTTACAATAATAAAAGAAAATTCAGGTAAGTACGGATAGTCGTTTTTTTACAAGTAGTTATATATAAAGATACACTCCGTTTCATAACTATAGCCGCACTTATAAAACAGCTGATATATGAGGTTCTAAATAATTTAGATATATGTATATAAGACCTTATAACTAAAAGTTACATCTAAAAAACATATATTTCCACAAACAAAAAAAATTTTAACGTAGATAAATTTAAATCGCAATTTTTAAATTTAATTTTAAATTTTTAAGTTAAAAACATTTGAGTAAAAAATTAAATAAAATAATTTAATGTAATAATGAACTTCGACTGAGCAAAAACTACCTAGTTTTTGCTTGTTTTTTATATATGCGTTTTGACAAGCAAAACCTATCAAGAGCCAAAATCTAGGTAGTTTTAACTCAGTCTAAATGCGGTATTAGGTAAATTCTATTTTCATTAATACGAAAAATCCCATATGGCATACCCCATCGTCCACTGTCCATCAATTTTGTTCATTCATTGGTCTTCAAACACCAGTTTTTGCTCTTTTAAGATCAAAAACTGTTTGATAATATCGATTTTCTGGAAAACAATTACATAACAAAATTCCGTAGATATTCTAAATTCGGCTCTTATCCCGAAAATATATGGGTCATTCCATAGCTTTAGTATTTTCAGTTTGAAAGCATCCCTGAGTAAAAGGATTTTTAAGGTCTGATGCGTTGCCAGGTTCAAAAATCAGTTTTTATGAACGTTTTTCTTGAAAACTGCATAAATTTCTCTTCCAGGATTAAAGCATACTTCAGTGATCTCATCCTTGTACCAGGCAACACCAAATCTATCATATCCTCGCAACAAAAACGTAGTTCTTTCACCACCAAGAAAATAATATTATAAATTGAGGAGTTTCTTCCATTCATCGCTTAAACGCTGTTAAAATCGATTGAAATAATTAAAATTCGAAAAGTATAGATGATATTAATAACTATTGGATCCATCTGAAGAAGAAATTTTGGCATTTCTAAACATTCATTTCGGGGTTATTTGTTAGTGGTTCGGAGAATATTTTATTGTAACAGGAAAGCTTGCTTTGTTGTTTTGGTGTCATTGGTTGAGATCATTGGAGTATGCTTTAATCTTGGAAGATAAATGTATACATTTTTTTATGAAAAAATGTTCACAAAAACTGATTGTTCAACCTGGCAACGCATCAGGTCTTAAAAATCCACTTACCCTGAGTAAGTGGATTTTTAAGACTGCTTTGAAACTGAACATACTAAAGCTATGGACTGACTCATATTTTTTCGCGATAAGAGCCGAATTTAGAATACCTACGGAACTTTGTTATGTAATTGTTTTACAGAAAATCGATAGTATCAAACAGTTTTTGATCTTAATAGAGGAGAAACTCATGTTTGAAGACCAATGAATAAACAAAATTGGTGGACAGTGGACAATGGTGGATGACAAATGGTATTTTTGGTATTAAATAAAATCGGGTAGACTTTACCTAACATTAAATTATTTTATTTAATTTTTTATTCAATGTTTTTAACTTCCAAATCCATTTTTCTAAAAGTGCATATATAGTTATGCAACACTAGTAAAAATAAAAATGGCGATTTAAATTAATCTACGTTAAAGAATTTTTTTTTTTTTTTGTGGAAACCCGAGTAAAAAAGTGTATATAAAATTATATGTGAATGGATATATTTGCAATATGTAACTGTATATAATTTCATCCGAAAAATGGTTATATTAAATTGTATCATATTGGATATAATTGTATTTACAAGGATACAAAGTTATATCAAATGATAAACTTATATCCGAATTTTGTCCCGATCAAATTGGATATAAGTTAATCCAATACGATATGATTAAATTTAAATGATAAAAAAAAAACTTTGAATTGGAGGGCAGCAGGATTTCGGGTCCTACACACTCAGGGGTGTGATGAAAATCGAAAACGAACAGTTTTTCAATCTAGAATAATTTGTTTCGCGAAAATCAAATTGGCTTAAAATTATTATTTATCGTTTTTTTTTTTTGACACCGGACATCTAAATTAGGAAATAAAATATAAATTGGTATTGTACAGATCCTAAAATATTTACCATTGAAAATCAGATCGTTTTCGTTTTTGATATTCATCACATGCCTGACTGTCAGCCGAGGGCTACTGTTGATAATGAGTAACTATTAAAGACGTTAATGTTTAAATCTGTTATTCTTTAAAGACTAGATAATTTTTTATCAAATATGGGAATTTTCTTTGGACTTTGAGTGGAGAAATACCACTCAAAACTTATCGGACCAGAACAAAATATATATATCGTTGGGGAGGTACTTGAAATACCTTTCCAATGATATGCAACATGCCTAGACTTATTAACCCATTACGAGCCGGGCCATGGTTTTAAATGTTAATTTTTTTAAATTGGATTTTTTAAATTAAAAAAAAAACTTTTAGTAGTAAAAAAGCTCAGAAAATATTAATTTAATGAAAAAATTGAGTAAAGCATATAAAAAATTGTTTTTGATCAAATATTACATTAATCTCGAATATATTAGTTAATCTCGAACATGGGTCTGATATTAACTAATATATCGTCGGCTTGCCTGCAAGAAGTGCTGTGTTTTTGGTTTTAACAGGTTTTCAGGATAGCGAAAAAACTGATTTATGTTATCCTTTTAAGATATTTTATTGACATCATATGCCCTAATGATTCACGACCTTATTTATTACAATCATTATTAAGGCATATGATGTCAATGAAATATATTAAAAGGATAATATAAACCAGTTTTTTCGCCCTCCTGAAAACCTGTTAAAGAACACATAACACTACTTGTAGGTAAGTTATATAAAAAATAAAGTTAAAAATATTTATCGTATCTATTTATATATAAAATTTTGGACGGTTTTATCAATAATATATTCCTATATATACAATTTGCAATAAAGCAATTACTGATATATGATTTAATATGATTACATATGAGAAAATTTCTAAAAAAATTTATAATATATCACCATATAAAAACATATAAGGTCGCACACAATATTTTATATTATCATATATTTTAATATTAAAAAATGTATGTTATATATACTCTTTTTTACTCGGGAATATATGTTTTTTAGATGAAAGTTTTACCCGACTAAAAAAGATATTATATAATCATATATCACCATATATAAACCCACATATACGTCCATATCTAATTTGATACGAATATTGGAATATATAATTATATCAAGCGAGATAAGCATCCCTACGGGAAATTTTAACAAACTGTCACCGAACTGGCCCCTTTATATGAAATAGACTGGTCACTTTTACATGGCGTTGTCATAGGAGGGGGAAATTGACCCCTTGTGACATGTCACAAGACAAATCCTAGGACAGGTTACTGAACTCTCATAAAAAACAAAAATCATGGACCTGTCCTGGGATTTGTCTTGTGACATGTCATAAGTGGTCAATTTCCCCCTCCTATGACAACGCCATGTAAAAGTGACCAGTCTATTTCATATAAAGGGGCCAGTTCGGTGACAGTTTGTTAAAATTTCCAGTAGGGATGTTATCTAACCTGATACAATTTGATCCGAAAAATGGGTCTATCTAACTGCATCAAATTATATATTAATACATATAATTTGATGAATTTGAAAATTTTTGCTAATAAACTTGGAAATAGCTGACAAAATAAAACATTACAAAAATTTGTCGGAACAACTTTTTCTAGGTTATAGTTTTGGTCTTTTTATAAAATGTGTGTCTTATAAAATAAAAAAAAAATAACTTTCAGAATTAATAACTGAACTTAAACCATATTTATTTCAACATATGTTTTTCTAATTTTTATTTTTAAATTTAAAAATTGCAATTAAACTTTATAAAATTTTGTATAATTAGATATCATGTCAGATATAATTATATATACATATAATTAATACAATTTTCTATTAACTTTGTTATATATTTTGATATAAGATGGTTTATAAAAGCTTATATGCCATAATTATAATTAATTATGACCAACTCGCATATGATTATATATAACGTTATATCAAACATATTTATAAAACCAAAGTGTTAATATAAATGTATATGGTTATATAAAGCCACGCATATAAATATTTAAATTTATATCAAATCATATAAGATTATATGAAAACTTTTTTAGTCGGGTAGTTATAAGGTCTTTTATATGTCTTAATTATTCATAACCTCACATATCAGCTGTTTTATAAGTGCGGCTATAGTTATGAAACGGAGTGTATAAAATTCTAAAAAAACCTATTTTTATTCCCTACACCACTATGTGGTCAGGGTATTATAAGTTTGTGCTGATGTTTGTTACACCAAAAAATATTGGTCCCAGACCCATCTTATAGTATACCGATCGACTCAGAATTATTAAGTATTTCGATTTAACGATGTCCGTCTGTCCGTCCGTCTGTCAGTCCATGCATTCTTGTGCGCACTCTACAGGTCGCAAATATTAACATATTTTGATGAAATTTGGTACACCGACTTATGTCGGCCGAAGGACGAAGTCTATTGATTTTGGTTTAAATCGGTCAATGTTTAGACCTAGTGCCCATATAAGGGTCCCCCCAGAATTATATAGTTTATACGCTGCAGGTCGCAAATATTAAGATATTTTGCTGAAATTTGGTGCACGGACCTATGCTGTCCCAAGGACGGAGCTTATTGATTTTGGTGAACATCGGCCCATGTTTAGAACTAGTGCCCATATAAGGGTCCTACCAAAATTATATTGTTTATACGCTGCAGGTCGCAAATATTAAGATATTTTGATAAAATTTGGTACACCGATTTATATCAGCCCAAGGACGATTCTTATTGATTTGGGTTAACACCCGTCCATGTTTAGACCTAGTGCCCATATAAGGGTCCCCCCAAAATTATATTGTTTATACGCTGCAGGTCGCAAATATTAAGATATTTTGATGAAATTTGGTACACAGACCTACGTTGGCCAAGGACAATTCAACACAAAAAAGTGCCATTTTCGGATTCACCATCTTCGATTTCGATGAAATATACCACAACTATCGTACATGATAACAGCTTACTTCAGAGCCAAGACTCTTGTGGTTTCCGAAATATGACGTCACGAAAATTGAAAAAAACAGTAAAATTTGACTAAAGTATGATTACAAAATCGACAATAACTTAAAAACGATTCAAGGTATTTTGGTATTATTTATTAGGTAAGAATGTGCCCTTTAAAATGGTATGCATATCGATTTTTTTTATTGGAAGGTTCAAAGGTCATTTCTTGGGGTCTTGTGTTCAAATTCCCATTGCCCGAAACGCGCATTTTTTAAAATTCTTAAAAAAATATATGATTAGTGCTAAACTCCCTTCTATATTTGCATGAACAATTTAAGGTGGTATCTCGATTCGTTTCTGAGTTATAGCCAAAAACATTGTCATAGGCATAGTATAATATAATAGCTTTACTCATGTCATGTCATTTGAAAAAATGAAGTAGTGTTCGTAATTTTACTTGTACATATGGTTCTTAATACCACTACAACTACATGAGATAGGGACAAGCTCTCAATTTTTTAATGAGTGTGTGAGGGCAACTATTTCATTGAAGGCCGAAAATTTATCTATTATGATTATATTTTATTGTAGGCGTACTAAAATTTTCTTTGAGTGTAAGGTTTTACATTGATTTCCCATATTTAGCCCATTTAATTCATTGATATTTACTAACATAAATATTTGGGTGTAAATTCAAACACACTTTACTGAAAGGCTTTGTTTTGTAAAATTTTTATATTGTCAAAATGGGAAAAATTGCCTTGGAAACAAAATAGAAAATTGGGAAAATTTTCTTTAAAATAAAAATTGTGATTTGTGTGAAATAACACAGAATTTTAAGATTTTGGAAATTTATAAATAATAAAAGGAAAAGCCTAGGAGATTTAAGTTGCTAATGGATATTGGAAGTCTTGTGAATAATTAAGTGGAATCGTTCATTGGAAAGGAAATATTTAATTCATGAAATAGTTCTGGAGAGGATTATATCGGATCGGCATATCGGAGCAATTATAGTTTGAAATATATAGTCGTGGAATAACAATATATTCAATAATATACTAAAAAGTTTACTGGAATACTAAACCAACGTTAGTGCATTGTGGGTATCAAGCTTATATCCTCAGTTTGGCCGTAAGGTGGTAGAAGATTTTTTTTACACAAGGGAAAAAGAAAATAAATGTACCATTTGTATACCGTCACCAACAAGACAGTTCGATTTGTTCGAATTTCGTGTTAGGCGCGGTATTCACCTATTTATTGGGTGATATTTGGTCGGGATAAATTTTAACCTGATTTTGCTTTTCTCGTCATTTCATTCACCGTCAATATTAACAACATTAACTTGTTCCATACCAATAGTTTAAATATTTTTATATAAAAAAAAATAAATACAAATTTTTTTTAGTTTTTAGTTTTAGAAGTGAAATTTGAAATTTAATTGTGAGTTTTAACTCATATAAACAATTTAAATATTTCCTTTGCATTTTTTTTTTAAATATTTCTTTCAAACGTTCATGTGATTTACTTAGTATATATTAAGATATTTTGCTGAAATTTGGTGCACGGACCTATGCTGTCCCAAGGACGGAGCTTATTGATTTTGGTGAACATCGGCCCATGTTTAGAACTAGTGCCCATATAAGGGTCCTACCAAAATTATATTGTTTATACGCTGCAGGTCGCAAATATTAAGATATTTTGATAAAATTTGGTACACCGATTTATATCAGCCCAAGGACGATTCTTATTGATTTGGGTTAACACCCGTCCATGTTTAGACCTAGTGCCCATATAAGGGTCCCCCCAAAATTATATTGTTTATACGCTGCAGGTCGCAAATATTAAGATATTTTGATGAAATTTGGTACACAGACCTACGTTGGCCAAGGACAATTCAACACAAAAAAGTGCCATTTTCGGATTCACCATCTTCGATTTCGATGAAATATACCACAACTATCGTACATGATAACAGCTTACTTCAGAGCCAAGACTCTTGTGGTTTCCGAAATATGACGTCACGAAAATTGAAAAAAACAGTAAAATTTGACTAAAGTATGATTACAAAATCGACAATAACTTAAAAACGATTCAAGGTATTTTGGTATTATTTATTAGGTAAGAATGTGCCCTTTAAAATGGTATGCATATCGATTTTTTTTATTGGAAGGTTCAAAGGTCATTTCTTGGGGTCTTGTGTTCAAATTCCCATTGCCCGAAACGCGCATTTTTTAAAATTCTTAAAAAAATATATGATTAGTGCTAAACTCCCTTCTATATTTGCATGAACAATTTAAGGTGGTATCTCGATTCGTTTCTGAGTTATAGCCAAAAACATTGTCATAGGCATAGTATAATATAATAGCTTTACTCATGTCATGTCATTTGAAAAAATGAAGTAGTGTTCGTAATTTTACTTGTACATATGGTTCTTAATACCACTACAACTACATGAGATAGGGACAAGCTCTCAATTTTTTAATGAGTGTGTGAGGGCAACTATTTCATTGAAGGCCGAAAATTTATCTATTATGATTATATTTTATTGTAGGCGTACTAAAATTTTCTTTGAGTGTAAGGTTTTACATTGATTTCCCATATTTAGCCCATTTAATTCATTGATATTTACTAACATAAATATTTGGGTGTAAATTCAAACACACTTTACTGAAAGGCTTTGTTTTGTAAAATTTTTATATTGTCAAAATGGGAAAAATTGCCTTGGAAACAAAATAGAAAATTGGGAAAATTTTCTTTAAAATAAAAATTGTGATTTGTGTGAAATAACACAGAATTTTAAGATTTTGGAAATTTATAAATAATAAAAGGAAAAGCCTAGGAGATTTAAGTTGCTAATGGATATTGGAAGTCTTGTGAATAATTAAGTGGAATCGTTCATTGGAAAGGAAATATTTAATTCATGAAATAGTTCTGGAGAGGATTATATCGGATCGGCATATCGGAGCAATTATAGTTTGAAATATATAGTCGTGGAATAACAATATATTCAATAATATACTAAAAAGTTTACTGGAATACTAAACCAACGTTAGTGCATTGTGGGTATCAAGCTTATATCCTCAGTTTGGCCGTAAGGTGGTAGAAGATTTTTTTTACACAAGGGAAAAAGAAAATAAATGTACCATTTGTATACCGTCACCAACAAGACAGTTCGATTTGTTCGAATTTCGTGTTAGGCGCGGTATTCACCTATTTATTGGGTGATATTTGGTCGGGATAAATTTTAACCTGATTTTGCTTTTCTCGTCATTTCATTCACCGTCAATATTAACAACATTAACTTGTTCCATACCAATAGTTTAAATATTTTTATATAAAAAAAAATAAATACAAATTTTTTTTAGTTTTTAGTTTTAGAAGTGAAATTTGAAATTTAATTGTGAGTTTTAACTCATATAAACAATTTAAATATTTCCTTTGCATTTTTTTTTTAAATATTTCTTTCAAACGTTCATGTGATTTACTTAGTATAATTTTAAATAATTTTAATTTTGGTGTTATGGTCACCTTATTTTAAATTCGTGTTTTATAATTTCAATTTATCGAACCTTTTCACATACATACCACTCATTTCAATCACACATACATACCTTAAAAAAATATAATTTCAAAAAAAGTACTTTTTTTCCTCCCCCCACGGATATCTCCACTAAAACAAGGTTTCTTGATATTCGGCATAGACGTGCGCTAAGCCGGGATTTTTGGAAATTCCTACCGGAACGTGCAAAAAGGGGAAAGGTCTCCCCATAAACAGTCTCACAAATTGGAAAAGTGCCTGCCCAAACCACGGGAGGTAAGAAGTTGTAATTTGGTATAAAGGTTCCTCCACTGTAGTAGACATCGACTAAGTTTGTATTTTTGGAATTCCCTACAGGATATCCCAAAAGGGCGATGTTTCCCCCTTGACGGCCTGCCCAAACTGCTGTAACTATGTAGCCGAAATTCGGTATGTGAGTTCCTCCTTCTGTGTGGCCTCCGCTTAGACGGAATTTTTGAAATTCCTATCGGGAGGGAGATAAGGGGAAAAATATTCTCCTTGACGGCCTGCCCAATCCCTTCTGGCCAACCTAAAATTTTAAATATGTATTCCCTGGAGTAGGACTAACTCACCGGTAACGTAATTTTTCTATGTTGGAACAGAAACAGAGTAAAAATGTGGGTTGAAAGGGAAAAATGTCCCCAATAATGGCCTGCCCAAACCGCTGAGGCAATGAAGTTGAAATTTGGTATGAATGTTCCTCATCCATCGCAGATAGCCGCGAAGATGGAATAGTTATAAATTCCTAAAGGGAGGGGCAAAAAGAAGAAAAGCCTCCCCTTGGTGGCCTATAAAAACCCCTTCGGCTAGAAACCTGAAATTTAAAATGTGGGTCCCTGGAGTAAGGGCTAACTTATTAGAAAGATACTTTTTTGAAGTTTGGACAGCGTCGTTATAAAATGGGGGCTCAAAAAGGGAAAGTGGCCCCTTAACGACCTGTCCAAACTGCTGGAACTAGGGATCTGAAATTCGGTACTTAGGTTCCTCTTCCAGCCTAATTCCAACCGGGAGGGACAAAAAAAGAAAAAATGTCCCCCTTGACAGCCTGCTCAAACTGCTGGAACTAGGAAGCTGAAATTCCCTGTCGATGGATTTTCGGAAATTCCTACCGAGAGGGGCACAATTAGTAAAAGTTGGCTAGAAACCTGAAATGTAAAACGTATGTTCCTTGGAGTATGGGCTCAGTTATCGGGAAGGTGCTTTTTGGAATTTTGGACAGAGACATTGCAAAAATGGGGATTAATGAAGCGAAAAGTGCCGCTTAAAGGCCTGCCCAAACCACTAGAGGTAGGAAGTTGAAATTGGGTATTAAAGTTCCTCCTCTATTGTAGACATCCGCTAAGACGAGATTTTTGGAAATTTCCATAGGTAGGGTCAAAAACAGGAAAAGTCTCCCCCTTAACGGTCTGGCCAAACTGCTGGAAATAGGGAGCTTAAATTCGGTATTTGGGTTCCTTCTTCAAACTAGACGTCCCCTATTTTTTTGGAAATTCATACCGGGAGGAGTAAAAAGGGAAAAAACCTCCCTCTTGACGGCCTGGCCAAACTGCTGGATATAGAGACCTAAAATTATGTATGTAGTAGGTTCCTCCTCCAACGCAGACGTTCTCGGAATTTTTGGAAATTCCTACCGGGAAGGGTAAAAATGGAATACTTCTCCCCCTTGATGACCTAACCGAACCCTTCCGCTAGAAACCTGTAATCTATAATATGTTTTCCTTGGAGTATGGGCCAACTTATCGACAAGGCATTTTTAGGACTTTGGACAGGAACGTGGTAAAAATGGTGGTTCAAAAGGGGAAATTCCCCCCCCCCCGCCCTTAACGTCAGCGTCTTTAACTAGAAACCTAAAACTTAAGGAACAAGTGTATATGGAACACTGAAATTAAGAAAGTAAATAGGAAACGAGTGGAATTGAAACACTACACAAGTGGAACGAAATGGATATAAACGTTGAACGAGTGGAATTGAAATTATAGACAATGGAAATGGATTGGAAGAGGGATCGAAATGGAATGGTCTATATAACGAAATGGAATGAGGAGCGATATGGCATAGAATGGGGAACGATTGGAATTAAAACACTGCAGTTAAAAGAGGAATGGAACGGAGCAAGTGCAAAGAAAAGGAATGGAAATAGAAGCGTCTTATATCAATATCGATACACAAGACAGTAGGAACGAAATGGAATGAAACGGGGAACGAGTGGAATTGGAATAACAGCTAATGGGAACGAAGTGCAATGGAATGGTGAACGAAATGGAATCTTGGAAGGAGTTGCATTGGAACACTAAACTTGTTAAACAAAATGCGATGGAATTTGAATCACTCAAACTGCCGGAGCTTGGTACTTGAAATTTGGCATGCGATTGAGGCAAGATTATATATATTTGGCATTTTTACTGGGAGGAACAAAAAGGGGGAAGAACCCTTTTAATTACCTGTTCAAACACTATCCAAGGAATATGAAACTTATGTACCATTGAAACATACTCTCCAGAAAGTTAAACAAATTTTCTAAAAGAGAAAAAACCTTAGAAAAGGAATGGAACTTACATATATATTCTGATATTTAAACTGCAGGTTACGAAGCACCGGTGGAAGAAACCGACGCAGTAAATTTTCCAACTGAATTTGCGAATTTACTTGAATTGCCAGGTCTACCTTTACATAAACTGGATTTAAAAATAACTTTAAGGCACGCTTTGCCCGCTATCTTTAATATTATAAATCGCTTGCCAACCCTGCTTTTCGTTCTTTATTTTCATTCAAAACACAAATGAACAAAACTACTTACAAGTCTATCTACCTAAGTTCGCACTTTACCAAATAATCTTGACATACACACGTATATTGCAATTTATAATGGATTCATTACTAACAATCCACTTTCATGAGAAAAAGTGATCAAATACTTATTTATTTAAACCCATTGTTGTGTCAGAATTATTTATTTGTGGTGGCTGGGTGAAGGCTTTTATTATAAAAACTGTACTTCAAGTAAAAAAGCGAATTTAAAAAAATTCCAACCACAAATACGACCTATCACGTCGATGGCTTGAACAACAGACAATTAGTTGTTACATGCTCACGTGTTGGTATACTAAATTATTTATTTATATAAAAATGAAGAGGCAACGTAGCGGGCTTCGCTCGCTAGTTTAAACATATATATTTAAGGCAATAACTTAAAAAAATTAAAAAAAAATCTATTGGAAACAGTGTTTTATTTATATAAAATGATTCGATTGGAAATACTAACTCAATTCGATTGGACCTACTGAATTACCATAAAAATTCGATTGGAGCTACGTTTTAATAGTTTTTAATTTATTTTACTTCTATAGCTGCAACCGCATAATGTGATAACTACCAAAATTCGGTTGGCAACAAATTCGGTTGACACAACTAATCTGTTCTTTGTGTGTAGAAAATTGCAAAATAACCTCGCAAAAGGGCGCAAAAACGCTTTAGGGTGCAAAAAATTAATTAGAAAAATTAATCAGCGATTTAGATTCCACAAACAAATATATTGATGGAAAAATTTTGCGTTTTGCAAATTTAATTTTTCGATAGTTTTTTGCAATTAACCACCAAACTTCGTTTTATGAAATATGTATTATAGTTAGGGTTTTCCTTTTCCCGGACTTTTTCATTTCCCGGGACAGCGGGATTTTTTTCTGAATTTCCCGGGATCCCTGGAATTCCCGCTCGTTAAAAAATAAATAAATCCGACATATATTGTACTTGAAAAACTCGATTTCTATTAAAAACCGTCCGACAAAGTTCATCTTTTGGTTGTACCCATGATAAAATCTATTTAATATATTCTGAAAGGAGGGCTAAATATAAAATATGCATGACTTCCCCTTTTTCTAGATCAATTCGTTTAACAGTTTAAATCGCTAATTACTATTTAGGAAGGCCGTCTTAATTTTAAAATGAAATATATTAACTAAATATTAATTGTCGGTTAGAACGATTAAACGAATTGATATAGAAAGAGTGAAAGGCACGGCTATTTTAATTTCTTCCCTTCTTTCAGGATATATTGGAATTGTTAATGTGTGCAAACTTGTGACGGATCAGTTTCATAGCCAGAACTAAGATAGATTTTTGCTTAAGTATTTCTTAATACTGAATTTAGACTGAGCAAAAACCAATTGGTTTTTGTACAAAACTAAATTGCAAAAGCCAAGTCATTTAACTGGTTATTTAGTTTTTCTTTGTCACAACACTTTTTTATTACACACTTTTCTTTCTTTTTTTATTATCAAATTAATGTAAAAAAATTATTAATACATTTAAAAAACAATAACAATACACAATTGCAAATTAAAACAGAAATATTTCTAAAAAATTAAAAAATATTTTTTGACACTTGCTTTACTTCTATATTCGTTGCAACAGGGTGAATCGAAAATTAATTATAAATGATACCGGGTGTATCAAGAATGCACATTTCAGATATTTTTATTTGGTTTTTGGCAAAAACCAGGTATAATCTGGTTTTCAGTTTATATGAAAATTGTATGGAAAAACTAAATAAATTTTGTAGTTTTCGCCTTAAAAACTAAAAATGCCCAAAAACTACTAGTTTTCGCCCAGTCTAAATACACTATAAATGTGGAGTCCAAAAATTTGTATTTCTAAAGATTTTGGTTTTATGCAGATTTTCAGAAGTATTCGTATAGAATTATTTTATAAAAAAGTTTAAAAGTGAGTATTCTTCACACAAATTATTAGGCAAATTCTTATACAGATTTTTATAAAAATCGACACTAGAATATTATTAAATAAAATTTTATTCATCTTAATACACTAGATATAGTGGTTCATAAGTTGTCGATCAGTCTAATTGAGTTGTTTCAATTTGCTTATATGGTTCAATTCAATATAAATAGATCATCAATTATTAACACATAAAGGCATAGAATATTGAGGATGGGTTTGTAGCAGGACCCGAAAATAGCTATTCTATCCTGCTGGCGTTATCGAATTTTTTAAATTGTTATTCTACGAAATTTACTTGTAAAAATTTTATCATCTCTCTTTTAATTTGAAAAATAAATAAAAAATAAAAAAAATAAATTATTTAATATGCATTGTTGCATTTTAAATTAACATATAAAAAAATCCAAAATAATTTGAAAAAACATCCGCATAATATTTAAAAAAATACAATTGAAATAAAGGAATAGCAGTTGAAATTTAGATTAAATTATTTCAAGTGAAAAAACCTCAAAATAATCAATTGAAAATACGAAAATATTACTAATTTTTTAATGCCTTGTTTTTGGAACTGAGATACGGATTATGAATTGCTTTATTGGAACAAAGATCACCATTTTAAATAAAAAAAAGAATTCTGAAGTTCGAGTATTTGTTTCGGTTTAACTTAACCAAATTCAACTGACATCCAAAAACAATTTGGCCTAAATAATATTTTTTTATACTAATTCAGTTTATTATATTTTAAATCGCATTTCTTAATTTCAAATATTTCTTATTTAAATTAATTTCAAATCAATGCTTTAAATTTAAATTTATTTAAGTTCCGATATTGCAATATATTATAGCTAAAACTTCTGTAAAAGAATAAAAAAAAATCCCGGGAAATCCCGCAAAAAATTAAAAAATCCCGTCCCGGGAATTTCCGGGACATAAACCCTAATTATAGTCCATAGATTACACTGCATGACAAAATCTTGACTTTTAAAAATTAATAGAACTCTGACCATCAATTCTATATATTTCCGACATGCTGATTACAATGGCGTAGTTTATTATTCGATCAATGGTACGGATTTTTCGCTAAATGTCTTTAAAGTTTGGCGGTTTTCCATTTAGTTTTTTATATACAAAAGTTTTCAAATGCATTCAATATGCATTTGAGTCAATTGCCCTCCAAGGACCTATCCCGTGACCGGTCAACCGAAGGCATATTACTAAATTAGTACAAATATGAACAAAAGAAAATTAATTAATTTTCTAAGTATTTTCTGATCCGTTATTTTCACTGTTGCTTTTAAAAAAACTTGACCGATACCGAAATAAAAACAAAATTCGCGGCATATTTTTAAAAATATTTTTTATTTATTTTACTCTTTTATTTATTTTTAACTTTATTTTTTCACGATTTGCTTATTTTAGCTCTTATTTTAAATTTCTATAATGTTTTGCTAAGAAATTTTAAGTTTTGTATTTTCAACGTTTTTTTAATGTTAAAGCTGTTTTAGTTTTAACAATTGGTATTTCATTTAACTTTTCTTTGTAATTTAAGGGGAATTTTTTAAATTTTTATTTATATTATCAGAGGTTTTGAGGTAATTTTCTAATTTTTAACTGATTTTTTAATTTAATTTTGGCGAACGAAAAAACCAAGTCAACTGCCATTAAGGGACCTATCCCATGACCGGTCAATCGGGGGCATATTCAAGGCACTTCTACCATATTTGTGTGTGTGTTAATGTTGTTTTCTTTTCTATTTTTTTCTTTGCCATGTTTTTTTTATTTGCTTTGTGAGTGTTTGTTTTTTCTTTCTCTTTTTTATTTGAACAGAAACGAATAACATAACTTAATCATCAGCCAGCCATCACTCATAAGCAACGTTAGCTCAGACGGTAGAGCGTTTGCCTTACAAGCAGAAAATTGTGTTATCGAGCCCTACTTCGACGCCAAGTAGATTATTTTTAATTCTTAATTTTTTATTAGTTTATTTGAAAAGCTATTTTTAGACACACCACCTTACTGCCACAATGGGTCTAAACTGTGGCAATTGGTCATTTCCAATGACAACGCCATGTTAAAGTGATATGACTCTTTCAAACAAAAAGACCGATCAGCGACCGGTCTCCGCCCCCTTGGGACCTATCCTGCGTGTTATCTGGGACCGGTCCCTTTCCCCGTAGGGAGGTTGTGTTATCGAGCCCTACTTCAACGCCAAGTAGATTATTTTTAATTCTTAATTTTTTATTAGTTTATTTGAAGAGCTATTTTTAGACATACCACCTTTTTGCCACAATGTGTCTAAAATGTGGCAATTGGTCATTTCCAATGACAACGCCATGTTAAAGTGATATGTCTCTTTCAAACAAAAAGACCGATCAGCGACCGGTCTCCGCCCCCTTGGGACCTATCCTGCGTGGCATCTGGGACCGGTCCCTTTCCCCGTAGGGTGTATTCATATATAGGCTTAAAATTTGATGCATAAAACTTGATATTAAAATCACTGTTCGCGTTTTAGATGGATTTTCACGGTTTTTTAAGGTTTTAGCCAATTGAATCGCCGAAAGCAAAATCGGCCATAATAAATGATACACACACAAAATAAATCAGTTGGAAATCCACTTACACTACCATTTTTTTACTTCTGCAATAACATTTATGTTACAATTATACAAAAATAGTTGCATTAGTAAAATATTAGCGTTAATAACTAATAATTTTAAACTTTACAACTACTACAAAAATCTGCTTTCCCAAATAATTTAAACAAAAATCAAAATCCATGATTTTTTTGATAGAGCTAACTATCTCAAAACATTAAAATTTTACATTCCCCGTCATAAATAAGCTGCACTGATTACATGTCAGTTGTACCAATCAAATTTTACAAATATTTCATTATTAATGCCGTACTAAGGTTTTCTACCAAATGATGGTTGCATGTACTAAATTGGAAAAAAGCTTTATTATTTATATAATAGATTCTCGGTTGTAGTACCCAAATTAAAAGATTCATTTTGGTCACTATAACCAAGAAAAAACAAACAAGACCAAAATTCTTAAAATTAATTTAAATTAACTGTCAAAAATTAAAAATTTCAAATGAATAAAAACAAAAGTATTTAAAAATCAGATGGAGTTATAAAAAAACGTGTTATTAATTCGCATATTAAAGGTAATTTAAATAAAAATACCCATTTGTGCACTAAATAATTATTTTTTCATTTAATTTTTTTTAGTATAAGAGCCGTTGCCTGGCCTCAAAACTAGGAACATATAATAAACTGCATAAAAATTTAAAGAGTAAGTGAAGCTTGGCTAATAAAAACGGTGTTTTATTAAAATCGATTTCGAAAGAAATTTGGTTGGATCTACTGAACATTAAATTCGATCAGGTAGTACTAACGCGATTCGGTTGTAACAACTTTTTTTTATTGTACTAGCTTAGTAGGTATAACCGTAAATGTCGGTAGCTGCAATCGAATAATGTGATAGTACATGTGACTACCAAAATTTGGTTGGCAACCAATTCGGTTGTCACAACGATTCTGTTCTGTGTGTGTATGGATTAGTAAAGAAGCAATTGAAAGGAAAATATTTCAACAAAAAAAATGTATTCATCTATAGCGGCCTATACGTTAAAATCACGAATTTTCAAAAAATTTGTATGGCAGATGTCTAGGGTTTGGGGTTCGGGAATTCCCGGGAGGGAAATCCCGGGAAAAGTTTGCCGGGAATTCCCGGGAAAATAATATATTTTTCCCGGGAAAACGGGAAATTTTAAAAATATTAAATTTTTTAAATTGTTTTTGTTTCGAATAGGATTTTTTAATTTTAGTCATAAAAAACATTTTAAATACCAAAACAAAAATTTCATTGTTCAAATCTTTTAAAAGGGAATACATTTATTTGACACACAAATAAAATCTTTGCCAAGTAATTAGGAGCATTTCAACTAATAAAGATTTTTCGCATAACTAATTCAAAATTTAAGTAGTAAAGCCTAAAAACTTGGTAAAATGTTTAAAAGAAATATAAAAAAGCTTTGTTTTTTACAAATAATCGCCCTTACTATCTAAATTTTTCAAATGTATAATTTAGGTAAAGTCGACTTTAGTTAAAATATTGGGTGCCAGTATACCTTGACTTGGTTTATTTTTGGAGCATTCTGATTCATTAATTTATTTTCAACCAATCAAAATATTTGAAAATATAAATATTTTTGTAAGGTTTTCATACACAAAATGAACAAACCCGTTTGATTAAAAATAAAGTCGACTTTAAATTTAAAATACTCCTTTATATTAAGGGTCAATAATTTTATAAGTAACGTTTTCATTAATAAATGTGAAAAGAAAAGACTAATGATTAACTGTGGTATCTAAATTTGGTTATCCAACATCTAAATTTGGTTCACAAAAAAAAAAATTGATGGTCATGCAACTTCTCTTGAAGAAAACAACAACAAGCTAAAATTAGCAAAGTATCCGAAGAAAAAAGTGGAATCTGAATAGGCATTAAAGGTTTTATGGTAAAGTGTAAATATTTCCTAAAATGGTATCCAAATTAGCCGCAGTCAATCCGCACCATAACTAGATCTTCGTTTATTATTGGAGAAAGTTTTTATAATAAAAACCTGGCAGTGCAAAAAAAGAAACCGATGTAAAGAACATTATATTAAATTACTACAATCATGTAAAAGATATCATTATAAAAGAAATATTGAGCAATATTTCTCACAATAGGAGATTTACTATAATCTTAGATGAATGGACAAGAATATCACAAAAGAGATATGTGAACATAAGTATAAACGTAAATAATTCATTTTATAACATGGGGTTGGTTTATATATCAGGAAGATGTAATGCTGATGAAATAAGAAGAAATGTAGAAATAAGACTAGAAGAGTTTTAATTGTCTTTGGAAAATAACATTGTGGCCACCATATCTAATGGGCCAAGTGTGATGAAACGGTTTGTTTCCGACAGTCCAGTAGTAGGTGCTTTCTGCTGGAATCATGCAATTCATTTGGCAGTGCTGCGATTAATTTATGTGAAATCAAATGTTCAACATTCTGATATTTTTTACTTTGAATTCTCACTACACAGACTGCATTTGTACTGAAATAGTGTTTTTTTTTTAACAAAAATTATTTATATAGGTGGTTTTCATTGACAATTTTGTTCAAAAACATTTCCCGGGATCCCGGGAATCAAATTTTTTCATTCCCGTTTCCCGGGAAATAAAAAAGTCCGGGAAATCCCAAACCCTACAGATGTCCCCAAAGTCCAACTTTTAGTATAATATGGGGTCACCTCTAAAAATTGTTGCTGCAAAATTTCAAGTAAAACAGTTTCCATTTGCAAAAGTTATCGCAATAAATACATTTTTTACTAAGGTTAGTATCGTACTAAAGACTTAAAATGTTTTTAGTACGATACTAACCTCCCAGCTAAAAATCGACATATGTGACAGCGCATAGAAATCAATTTTTTTTTTTGTGGACAACATCTGAGCATCGAATGAGACCGATCCCATGCTCTCCTGATCTTAGGTCCCTTTCTATCCTTAGGTCCCTTTCTATTTTGCGCGTCACATATATGAATACTAGGGTGGGTCGATTTATCGATATTGCGTACTCGATTAAATTAGAGTAAAATTATTTTCTGCTTGATGATGAAATGATGATAATGATGAGAAATGATGTTGATGACAACAAGGAGAAAATAATTTTACTTATATACTTTTACCTCTAGTTGCCACAGTTTTTATCCGATTTGTATAAGTAATACCTTTCTGGAAAGGTTGTAATGTTATATTGTTTACAACTTTATTAGCTGTTTCAAAAAGCTACCTCAAGATGGCGCTAATCTAGATTTATTAGAAAATTGCAAAAAATTGAAATTTGGGAGCCTCGAAAATGATTTTTTTGATATGTCGTAGTGGAACTTTTTTTTCCCCATGCTAAAAGCTTTCGAAAAATCGAGTACGCAATATCAAAAAATTTTTATCCATACAATTTGACCCGCCCTAATGAATACATACAGGTTAAATGTATGTTCATTAGAGTTGTCCAAAAAAAACATGAAAGTGGGAATTCGCGATCTCCACAATGTTGCCTCTATTCCTTAATGTCTAAACTCTCTGTGCCATGTTTCAGCTAAATTCGCTTTTATTTAGGGGTAGAACAAAAAAAAATTTCTTTTAAGAATTAGTAATTTATCTCTAGAATAATTTATACAAAAAGTAGGGTTGACTTTAAATGTAATTATTTCTTAACCTGTACGCTATTATTTAACAATTTCTTTTAAATCTGGTCTTAATTATTGTGAACAAATTGAATTTGAAATCAAAACTTAAAAAAATTAAGTAACTTTTAAGTAATTCGCGGTTTTCTTTAAATTTATACAAAAATATACATATTTTAGAAAAATTTTCCAAATTTTCCGAAAAGATGTAATTAAAAATTCAACTTGTTTTTGCTTTGTATGCGCAAATTTCTCAAATCTGATCTTTATTTTAAGATTATGAATCAGCAATCGAAATTTAAAAAAAAATTGTGGTTTATGAATTATTCGTGGTTTTTGAAAATTCAAAAAAACTCAAGTCTTTTGAGATATTTTCCTAATTACCTGTAAACGGTGTTATCGAAAAATCCAATTTGTTATACTTTTGCAATTTATTACCAAGGGCCTTCATTATATATAACACTGATTTTAATTTTAAAAAGGATAACAGATATTTTTGCAAACTAACTTAAAATTTGACTTTTTTTTAATACTTCGCAATTATTTAGCTTGCTATAATTTTATTGATACCAAAAACCCTATCTGACATAATAGGACATTCCACAGATATACAGTGGCACAGAAAAGTATACATACCCCCTTGAAAATCCAGTTTTATGAAATATAATTGCATTTCCGAAAAAAAAAATTATGCAAAATAGTATATTTCTTTTTATTTAAAACATTAAGTATGAAAAAAAATATTTAATTTGATTCTTACCTTGTCTAAACGAGCAAAAGTACATTTTCATGACAAAGAAAAGTATACAAAAAAGTATACATGACAAAGAAAAGTATACCCATAAAAAAACCACCATTTGTTGAAACAGTGCACCCAACTGTTGAATTTTTTTATGGAAATTTACCGTTATATTGATAAAAATAATTTAGTAAATTTGTTTGCATTAATAAAAGTGTAAATTTTAAAAAATTAAGCAAATAGGAAAATAAATGATTTTGGATAAGAGCTGAATTATTATAAAGCTTCGAGATGAAGGGAAACCTCTTAGCGAAGTTGGCGATTTGGTTGGATGTTCAAATGCTACTATCAAAAAAATAATTAGAAAATATAACGAAAACTTTTGCAAGTAAGCCTAGAAGTGGTCGACCACTAATAGTGACTCTTATAGTACGTCAGATACTGGGTGAAATAAAAAAAATCCTAGGACACTAATAGTGGAAATTGTTAATCACTTGACTTAATGAATGACATTGCCTCAGTCTACCCAGAAACAGTTCGAAGTGTCCTAAGAAACAACTGTTTTCATAGTCGTGTACATAGAAAGAAGCCATACATCAGTGAAGTGAAGAAACATGTTGGAAAAGATGAAATTTTTTGGGCCAATGTTATGTGTAGCGATGAAAGCAAGTACAATTTATTCGGATCTGATGGCAAAAAAAAGTACGGTGCAAAAAAGATGAAGAATTGATGGAGAAAAATCTACTTCCAACAGTTAGTATGGTGCAAGTAATGTCATTGTCTGGTTGTATGTATGTCTGCGGCTAGGGTAGGGAATTTGGTATTTAAAGATACAATAATGGATCATTTTCTTTACCTTAATCTTCTGAAAGATAATGTTAAACAAACTGCTGTAAAAATGGGTCTTAAACCACGCTAGTATTTTCAGCAAGATAGTGACCTGACGCACACTTCGGGGATTGTTAAGGAATAGCTTCTATATAATGTGCCTCACCAACTATATTCACCACCCAAATCGCCAGATATAAATCCCATAGAGCATCCGATGGACGAATTGGATCGCCGTATCCTAAAAAACATTTAAAAAAGGAAGATGGATCTCAAAAATGCTCTTTTGGAGGAATGGAACGGTATTTCAAAGGATATTTTACTGAAAAATTAGATTTTTCTATGAAAAACATATTAACAGCCGTTTTAGCACTTGGAGGTGAACACACAAATTATTAGATCAGATTTTTTTTATCCTAAAATATGAGAACTTTATTATTAAGTCCAACAGTATGTATACTTTTCTGTGCCTTAAATATTGTTTCTTTATTTTTTCGTTAATAAATAATGTATAATTACCAATATTTTGATAGCTGTTTGTTATTGTTCATAGATTAATTTCATATGGCATAGATTTTTCTCTTACAACATGCATACATTCTGTAGAACAAGCATTTTCAAGGGGGTATGTACTTCTCTATACCACTCTATATTAATGCAAAAACGAAATTTTCATATTGGTAAATACAAGAAAGCATCCTGAACAAAGTTAAGCATTTTTTGTATGAAATTTTCAAATTTCGCGAAATCCGCGACTCCGATTTCAATTTTGATTTCATATTCGTAATATACACCTAAAAATATATTAGATTTGATATGTCGCGATCATAATAATTATATTTAATTTTTCTCATTTTTTCCATTACTTTTAATTAATTAAAAATAATAGAACAAGTGCAACCTCGAAACTTCAATTTCGATGTGCTACCTCTAAACAAAACTTTTTTGGTGATTTTTTTGATCAGACCACCTTTTATTTCAAAGTGGTATATTTGTAGGGTTGTGGAGTGTGAAAATTCCAACTTTTTTTTTTGGACCAGTCTAATGTTCATGCATGCTCATAAACATGCATTCATGTCCATACATGGATACATAAATCTCCATACATGCATCATGTATGTCCACACATGTACATTAACGAAATTTGAGGTAATATCTACATGTGTGTACATGTATGAACACACATGACGCATGAACATGCATGATCATGCAGACTTTGGGCACATCTTGGAAAGCCATGCTGCCATATAAAATTTTTGAAAATTCGCGATTTTAACGTATAGGCCGCTATAGATGAATACATTTTTTTTATTGAAATATTTTCATTTTAATTGCTTCCTTACTAAGGTATTACATTTATTGAGGTCGATTGTACATTCGGCGACTAAAGTCGCTGTAATAGCAAAAAACCATAAAAACCTAAAACGTTAAGTAGTGGTTTAAATTTCAAGATTAGCACATCGCATTTATATCGTAAATATGGCCACAGGTCCTGTGCCTACATTTTAACTCAAAAAAATTCATATTATTTGAATTTGAAAAATATTTTATATAAAAAACTGAATGGACAATCGCCAAACTTTAAGGACATTTAGCGAAAAATCTGTACCATTGATCGAAAAATAAAGTACGCCATTGTAATCAGCATGTCCGAAATATATAGAACTGATGGTCAGGTCTCCATTAATTTTTTGGGTGTCACGCAGTGTTGTGAATTTAAAAAAACCGCATTCAAAAATTTGCAAAATAAAAGCAGAACGCGGAAAAAAAGACTTTATGGTACGAAAATTTAATTAAAAAACTTAGTCAACGAATTACATTCTGAAAACAAATATATTAATGCAAAAAATGTCCTTTTTGCACATTTTTATCGCGATTTTTTTTGCAATCAAACAACGGCGGAATGCGAAAAAGGGAAGAAAATGACTTAAAAGAGCTAATAAGCGATTGACATTCTGCAAACGAATATATTGGTGTAAAATTTTCCTTTGTTTTCGCATTTTTTTTTGCAAACTAACCATTAAACTTTGGGCAAGATATGGGTGTAACAGTCTTGGATTATGAATTAAAATACACCGCAATGAAAAAATTCAAAAAAATGGCGGAGTGGGAAAAAAAGGATTTGTGCCACAGAAAATTATTTAAGAAATTTAATCAGCGAGTAACTTTCTGCAAACGAATATAATGATGCAAACTTTTTCGTTTTTGGAAAAACTTTTTCGCAATTTTTTTTTTTTTTTGCAAACAATTCATTTTTCGTATAGGATATGGGTATAAAAGTCCTTGGATTATTAATTTCAAGAAACCGAATGAGCGAGCCTTTTCCATTCCTGATTAACAATTCTGTGTTCGTTCCTGTTTGAAGGTACATAATATTAATTTCCACCAAAAGTATAGAGAGATTTACATGGCCATTGATTCGTAATAATGCATATTTTTTATATTTATCAAAACTACATATCTGCTAGTATTATCATAAAATTATATTAAAATTTCATTAACGCATTAACGCAAATAATTTCAAAATATATATTGATGGGAATAAGTAAGTTGCCATTTTTAAATAACATTCTCGAAGACAGATTGATTAAAAAAAAAATCTTATAAGCAAGTGAATCAGTTTTATTGCTCTCCAGAACAATTGTATTTTTGTAGATAGAGAGTATTGAATCTAGGGTATCAATATGAAAAATTAACAATTAACAAATTAATTAAATTTGATTTTCTTCCGCGCATTTTTGATGTGATTAGTTCGACAAACAAACACAAATAATGTTTAGTTCGGCTCTCTTTTATTTGTTCGCGAACTCGGGCACAAGCAAAATAACACATTTTGCTTGTGTAAAATCAAAGAGTGTAAAATAATGAGAAATTCAAACTATAATACAGGGGAATTGCGGGGAAATTAGATGCTTTTAAGGGGAACGAGATAATTTTCTAATGCGTCATAATTTAATTTACTATGTTCACTGTTAGCATTTTTGACCGAAAAACACAAAATTTAACATGAAAACGCTAGGAATCGAAAAAAACGTAATGTAGTGTCTACAAATGAAATAAAATACGCAATAAAATTTTAAAGTAATTTGGTGTCTCCACCACACATTAGAGATTAATCAGAACTGGGTCGACAACGAAAGTTGCTTTTTCATATATTTTGTATGGGAAGCAAAATGTCGTCCGGCGATTTGTCGTCGGAATAGAATCTATTCTATTTTCATGACGACACACTAATGCACACTTAAAATATTTGTCAAATTGTTGCCATATTTTTAACTAATTAAAGATTGCCATTAGAACAGAGTTGTTAGAAATTCGTATTAGAGCTGCAAAAATTCGTACTTTGTTTACAAAAAATTTATTTTTTTGACAGAAGAAATATAATTGAAATTTAAAATACATTATTTACCCCAAAAAAGCAAAATTAAATACAATAAAATATAAAACAACAAGAATTAGTGAAAGACCAATTGAATTGGTGAAGAATTGTGATGAAACAAATACAACCATATTCTTGTTTTGCTTTCCTTTTTTGCTAAACGTCAACAAATATCGACGGTTGATTGTCGCTGAATTTAAATTAAACGTGACGACTTTTGCTGTCGTCGGTCGACAATCGACTCAGTTGTGATTAACCTCTTAGGTTTAATATTTTTTTATCAATTAACTTCAAAATCAATCGCAGAGAAAATTATTATACGTGGAGAGTATATAATTTATACACAAAAAATTCCTGTTGGGAAAATGATGAAAGCATACACTCTAAAAAATGTTTGTAAATTTACTACTATAAAATGGGTAAAATTTTGTTTAATTTTACGAAAATTCGGTAAATATAAACAAAAAATGCATAAACTTTTTTTGTACACACTTTCGTACGCAATAATACACACGCAAAGTATTTTTAGACATTATGTGCTTATAAATAAACACATTGTGCCTAAAATTACTATTGTTTTGTTAAATTAAATTTTTACGCACAAAGTTGGTAAATATACTATCCAATAATAGTAATAAATACTCTGACATTTCAAATTGGAAAAAATTGAAAAAAAATTATAAATAATAAAAAGAAAAAGCGAAAACGGATTATTTTTTGTGAATTACAACATTTCCACAAACACATTAGAGTCTGGAAATAGCAACATAGGCATGAAATTGTTTTTGGTAATTATTATTAACGCATGTGGCAGTCTAAACCTAATTTCAAAATAGAAAACGACGTAAGAGAGACACGGCCTACGCAGGAACTACTGGGTGCAATAACTCCTGCTCAACAAAATGCCTTCTTTGCAAGGGAGGTAGTCAACCAACAACCGTCAACAATAACGGGAGAAAACGCCGTAAGAGAGATACGGCCTAGGTAAAACAACTGGGTGCGATGACTCCTGCTCAACAAAATACCTTCTTTGAAAGAGAGACAGTAACCGTCAACAATAACGGGAGAAAACGCCTTAAGAGAGATATGGCCTACGCAGGAACAACTGAGTGCAATGACTCCTGCTCAACAAAATGCTTTCTTTGCAAGTTAGGCAGTACTCAATGAATACTGACTTTGTTGAGCAGGAGTCATTGCACTCAGTTGTTCCTGCGTAGGCCATATCTCTCTTAAGGCGTTTCTCCCATTATTGTTGACGGTTACTGCCCCCCTTTTAAAGAAGGCATTTTGTTGAGCAGGAGTCATCGCACCCATTCAATAGTTATAACAAATTTTTATATGAATTTTATACAAATGCCTTAAGATCTCAAAACGACTAATTTGGACATAAACGATTATGAGAGAATGACTCGGATATTATTATTAATAAAATACGCACTAAAAATTAATTTGTTATTTTATTTAAAAACATTTTTGGGTGGTGCTTAAAGTTAGCACACCTGTTGTAAATGTACGCATTTTATGGGATTTTTACGCACTTTCTGAGGATTTTTGCGAATTTTTTGTGGATTTTTACGCATTTTATGCGTACATTTACACGTGAAATTATTTGTGCACCAACTTAAACACAATGTGCGTATTTTTTTTCAATTACGCACATAGAGTAAATTTACCCAATTTATAGTAGGAGTTCAGTTTCCTACTATAAGTTGGGTAAATTTCAACAGAATTTAATTAGAGTGTACTTATTAAAAATGTGTTCATTAAAATTCGTGGATTTTATCAAGTTTTGTATAAATTGTGTACTTCATTGTGTTAATGATGTTGTGTTAGAAGTTGACAACACTCATTTCAAAGAAGAATAATGAAAAAGGAAATTTTACGTCATCACATTTTTCCCCTTACAGTACTCACAGCATCTTTTGTGTGCGCAAACTTTTTTCACCCGGTTTTTATTTGCTCGCCCGAGTTCGGTAAAAATATAAGAGAGTCATAGGAAGGATCGTCTCTCTCTAATGTATACTCTTTGGTAGCATTGTCTGTATTAAAAAATATAAAAAAAAATTGAAACACATGTTCTGACGAATGTTCGTGGCAGCTTTACATTCAATTGGAACTATGTATTTTTTACAAAAAAAAAAACGAGCCAAAAAGTTAAAGTCGGGCATGCCGACTATATAATACCCTACACCAGTCTGGTTAAAAGTCAAATAATGTTTGGATCCGAAATTCGAATGGGTTAAAATTAGGGTTTTTCTTTTCCCGTCCTTTGTCATTTCCCGGGACAGCGGGATTTTTTCTGAATTTTATGGGATCCCGGGAATTCCCGCTCGTTAGAAAATTATTATATCCGACGTATGTTTACTTGAAAAACTCGATTTCTATTAAAATAACATACGACAAAATTTATCTTTTGGTTGCAGTCATGAGAAAATCTACTTAATATATTCTGAAATAAGGGCTTAATATAACATATCCATATCTTCCACTTTTTCGAGATCAGTTCGTTTAACAGTTTAAATAGCGAACTAATATGCGAGTAATATATTTGTATTGAAGGCAGTCTTAATTTTAAAACAACTCTTAGAAATACATTAATTAAATATTAATTCGCGGTTAAACCGGTTAAACGAATTGAATCATAAATTCTTTCAGGATATATTGGAATTGTTAATGGGTGCAAATTTGTATCGGACCAGCTTTAGAGTCAGCACTAATTTTTCTATTTCTAGATATTTTGTTTCTATGCAGATTCAGAAGTATTAGTCTATTTTTATTAAAAAGTTTAAAAGTGAGTATTTTTCACACAAATTTTTAGGCAAATCGTCTAAATCTTTTTTATAAAAATAAACACTAATATATTATTAAATAGTTTTATAACTTTAATTGGTATTTTTTGAATATAAATTTTTTATGGCACAACTAAAATTATTTAATTTTCATTGTTGCATTTTAAATTAACATATAAAAAATCCAAAATAATTTGAAAAACCATCTGATGCATTATTTTAAAAATAATATTAAGCTTGAAGTGCAGCAAGAAGTTTTCAACATAAGTCCCGTTCAAAAATATATTATTTAATATATTGTATTTTTTAAATATCCCAGAGGATGGTTTGCAATGCAAATCGAAATATCGGAAGAAAATTAAAAATTAAAATACAAAATATTTGGATTTTTATTTTTGAAAAATTTATGACCTACAGCCAAACAATACTACAAATATAACAACACCAAAGGTCAGCAATATTTAATCTAACAAAAACATAAAATTTGAAAAATACAACTGAAATAAAGGAATAGCAGTTTAAATTTAAATGAAATTATTTGAAGTAATAAAATTCAAAACACATAAATTGAAAATACGAAAATATATTTTTTTTTAAATTTTAATGCCGAGTTGTTCTGAGCTGAAATAGTTATGTTGAGATGATGTAAAAACCTAAAAACTGTTTAACTAAATCTAAAAAATTCGGCCTAAATATAATTTTTTTATATTATATATTATAACTAGCGGGCAAGCCCGCTAGATTTAGCGGCGTGCCTTAGGCCTAGTTTTTGGAAGTCAGTTAAACCGAAAACGAACTTTTTCGTATCGTGCAGAGATGGGCTAAAATCATTACCATTACATTTTCATTACCATTACTTGATGTAATGGTAATGGAGCTTTTTTTATCATTACCATTTTTTGAAGAAATTGTAATGTTTTTTTTTTTGATTACCATTGCAAAATGGTAATGAATATTTTTTTTAATTTTCATTTGTTTTGAAAATTAAAATGAACCTTTTTTTTTAATTTTCATTACTTTTACCTAATGTTTACATAGTAATGAAACACCCATTTGTTTTTCATTACATGCCGTTTTTGTCGAAGTTTTTTATTTTAAAAATATGAGGTTTACAAATTACTAAAAGCATTTTTTAGTTTATAATCCGAGGCCTATCCATATTTCATACCAAGTTTTGGTGGCAAGTTGCAAAAAAAAAATCGCGAAAAAAATTGCATAAAGGAAAATTCTTTTAATTTATAATCTAAGGACTATATTACTCATTTTGTACAACAAAGTTTGGTGGCTAGTTGAAAAAAAAAAAAATTGCGAAAAAAAATCGCAAACAAAAAAAATCCAAAAAGGAAAATTTTTGCATTAATATATTTGCTTGCAGAATGTAAATCGCTGCCCAGCAAAACCTTGGTAATGACTGGTCATTACTACATGCATTACTTAGATCTCATATCTCATTACCCGTTGAATTACTTTTAAACTGAATGTAATGAGTTACCGATAATTATACCCCACACATTACTATTTCACAATAGCTGAAACCAATAATATATGTTCTAAATTATTAAAAACCATAACTATGGCGTAGCCTAGTGGTTATCGTTTTTGCCTGACAGACATGAGGATCGCTGCTCAACTCGTGTAGCTTCCATTGTTGTTTTTTTTTTGTAATTTATATTAAACATCTATTTATAGAAATGTTGATGTTCATTAAGCAGTATTTAATAACAACAAGTTTTGTGAAAAATAGTCATGTATAACAGTTGCCACAATAAATGTGTACGTAAGTTAAAGCATTAAAAATCATAGTGATGTCGTGGTTTAATGGTTAGAGTCTTTGCCTGACAATCGTGGGGTACGCTGATCAATACGTGTCAGCTCCTATTGGTTTTTAAATTTTTATATTTTTTTAAATCTATATTCAACATCTATTTATAGAACAGCTGATAAACTACTTACAGGTAACATCAGTGTAATGACTTTCCTCCAATGACATCACCATGTTAAAATAAGTAGTTTAGTAATTAAAAGGTAACTAGTGAACACTTAAGATTTCAATACCTAAAACTCATTACATGGTAATGAAAGGTTTTGCTGGGTAGTTGCACAAAAAAAAAATCCCGAAAAAAATTTGCCAAAACGAAACTTTTTGCATTAGTATATTTGTTTGAAGAATCAAATTCCTCTTACGAGCATATTAAATATTTATGTCCTTAACAAGTTTACTTTTATTAACTAACATCTCCCGATTTTATTAAAACTTTTTTTTTTTTATTATGTTAAGGGTTTTTGTAAATTTTTCCTTTATATATAAAAATTATTATTAAATAAAATTATGTTACTTCAGTCAAATTGACTGAACTCTTTAATTGTATACTTTAAAATTATTGTAAACTTCTAATTATATC